>KV459535.1:0-53327 GCA_001662645.1 Pseudogymnoascus sp. 03VT05 | reverse complement strand
GCTAGGCTTAGCTGAGTTGGACCCGATACAGATAAATAAGGGGTAGGAAGCCTTACGCTCCTCCTTCATCTTTTTTGTATCCTTTGTAGTAGACCTATAGGATTGCACTAACTCATATCCGACTTGCACTCCCATATGCAACTACTCGTGATACGGTGCCCTGTGTCCGTACATAGGGTATCCTAAATCTGTTCCTCTTAGGAAGGGGATTGTTCTATTGTCTCCGCCTCATACAGAGTTAGCGTTTCCTGTACGGATTCCTGGCTCTGTTCTGCCTCTTCATATTCCTCACCCTCCTTTCCCTAAAGATCAGGTAATTTAATGACCTAGACTGTCTTCTAGAGGTCTATCTTAAGGATAGGAGCTTTGTATGATGGATTATAGACCTTTGTCTCATTAAATGTAACATCCCTTGTAGCTATAACCCTTTTAAGTTGTAGGACCTATATCCTATAGATATTTGTAGAGTTGTACCCTACTAGGTAACTAACTTAGGCGTTCCGTTTAGTCCTCTCTAGCTTTGGTTTGTTAAGGAGAAGTGCGTACGCCCTACATCTATAGGCTTAAATGTGAGAAAGTAGAGGCTTAGTAAGCTCTGGCTTTTAAAGCTGTAACGGTAGGGACTAAAGTAGAAGTCTGTACAGAGTCTTATAATCAATGACTACTAAGGGAGATCTATTCACAAGGTATCCAGCTGTCTGATATATTTCTAGCTATATTCCTTCTAGTAGGTTGCCAGCTTCCTTAAGTGCTCTTAATCATGTGATTATTATACAGCCTAATTGTTCAATTCCCCCGTTCAGCTCAGCTGTGTATAGTGGTGTATTCTGGATTTTGTAGCCTTTGTCTTTTATCTAGTTGTCCTATTCCTTTCCTAGGGATCTCTTGCCATCTAGGAAGAATATCTTAATTTTGAAACCCCATTGTCTCTATACGTAGCTTATAAAGTCCTTAATCGTTTATAGGACTACGCCTTAGCTCTTGTCTCTAATTGTATAGACATGATTCATGTAGCAGAAGTCACATTTAAAGTGTAAGACTTACGTACTACCATTATATGAAGCTGGCATCTAGATTAGATCTAGGTAGACCTTCTTATAAGGGATCTTTAACCTAGATGTAGATCTTCTAGAAATGATCTTTGTGGCGTAGGTAAGGCGGCAAACCTTGCAGTTTAGGTTGTATGATTCTTGGTTTATAACTAGGACCCCTTAAGTCTTCTCTTAAATCTTCCTTATAGCGTTTTGGTTTAGGTGGCCCATTCTGTTATGCCATTCCTTTACAGTGCCAGTAAGGTCTTTCTAAGGTCTGTATGAAGTAAGGACAGCGTTTTAGTGTACCTTTGTTGTTAAGAGGGCTGTTAGTTAGCTACTAGAGTTCTCATTTTTAATGTATTCTAGAACCTATTAGCTGTGGATAACTAGAGTGTAGCAGAACGGCTTTCCTCTATACGTAAGACCTTCTGCAGCTATGTTCTAATGGACTCCCTTTTGGATAAATTGTTTTAAAGAGGCGACTAAGGTGTAGAAGGATGACATAAGAGCTGTATCTTAAAGTGTAATGGTTCGTACAGACTTAGTGTCCTTTCTGATTTGTACTTAGATGTCTACTGAACTAAATCCTTTAATCTGAATTCTCTAGTCTCCTACTAGGAGATAGCTGTTCTCTCTAGCTTCCTTTAGGTTGTAGAACCTTGTACAGTCATTGCAGATGTGGATTGTAGCTCTAGAGTCAAGTATAGTGCTTCTTGCAAGCTTGTAGGTTAAGAGGGTAAGGCCTTAAGAGACCTAGAAAGCTGTTGCAAACAACACAGGTAGATCATTTGTATGGAGTTGTCCTGCTTTTTCCTTTTCCTCTTCCTCTACCTTTTGTATAAAGTATTTAAAACTAGGCTTCTTACTTATATAGGCATCCACTTTTGCTTTAATGTCTTTATTTAGCCTCTACAACTTCGTACGCTTTAATTTCATAACGTAGAAGCAGTTCTTCCATTTATAGACTGTCCTATAAGGGCAGTCTGTTTAGGCTTCCTTTTTCTTTCTACCTCTACCTTGTCCTTGTTATAGGGAGTTCGTACAGCCTTATAGAGTAGCAGGAGCCTCATTTTCTCCTTCTTGTGTTACAAAAACTCTATGTTCCCCCTAAGGCTTCTAGTCATATTTTGCCTGCCTTTAGTTGACTCTATAGGTCTATACAACCTCTTTAAACTCATATGATTTTGTTCCCTTGTTAAGTTTTGCAGTCCATAGTCCTTAGAATTTACAGGGTCCTATTGCTTTTAGGAAGTAGTATATTACGTCATGAGGATTGATTACTTTAGGGGCCTTAAGCGTACGACCTAAGGAGTAGAGCGTCTCCCATTTTAGAAGCCATTCCTCTATGTCTACCCCTTTTTGTGTTTTCAAGGCCTTTGCCCATTCTAACCTCCATTCTTCAAGCCTTGCTCTAGAGGTTAGTACAAAGCGGTCCTTTAGCTTAACAAGCATTTCGTATAGAGTATTGCAGTTGTATGTGTAGGGTAGGAATTCTCATCTAATGGTTTCCTAGATCTTTAACTGTAGCCCCTAAATCGCTTCCTCCTTCTTTTCCTAAATTTTTTGATTATATTAGAAGTTGAGTTGTAGGTTTCAAAGCTCTTCTTTCTCGTCAACTGTGAGAGATCTGTATGAGATTGGAACTCTTAGTAGAGGGTCTTCAGTTGTTAGTTGAGTAGTCTAGCTTAATAATGCTCTTGTTAATACCTAAGTAGTTGTTTAAGGGACTATTCTACTCCCTCCTTACATTACAGTCCGTACGAAGTCAGGAATAGGCCTAATTAGTAATAGAAGTGTAGGGGGGTCTTTTGAAGAAGGATTAATATACTCCTATACTCCTGTTTTCATTAAGGCTGTTTTAATCGTCTCTAGCCACTCATCCCAGTCTCTTGGGTTAGTGAGGACCACCCCCACCTTCTGTAGGGCCGCCATATTGTATGGTTAGGCTCCTAGGAGGGGTTAGTAGGTCCGTACAAGGCTATTAAAAACTTCAAATTGCGTGTTGGAATTGCTCCAGGCTCATAACTATTGAGTAAGAAATTGATGTATTACTGTCTATGTAATCTACCCCTGTGATTTACCGATATTCCGTACGGAGATCACGTGACGTCATGTGACTATTACAACACTAGCTAACGCTACCTAACCAATCACCTGACCAGTCGTCTGCAGGTTGAACCGTGTTCGTAACAGATAGGCTCAATCTCGGTACCTCGTAGACTAGACACACAAGCCGTTTGAGAGCACACACGACTACCTAAAACTCGGCCTCGCACAACCTACTGCGACGAAGAATAGCTAAGTACGGTTTTTCAGGATCGTTCTACTATGTCGTGAAGCTTCTAGAGCATTGAATTTAACGTTTCGTGCCTCCATTATACTCGGCTAAGTTATGCATGCTGCTCCTACGAGGCTGGCGGCTATGCTCTCGCCTGATTCGCTACAATTACTCTAACAAACAAACATGCTGCATTTCGCAAAGAGAGGCACATCGAGACAATTTCTGCTGGCATTGCATCCTCTTTTTACTCGGTCAAATCTTATCTTCGACTGTAAAGGCCATCGCCTATCAACTTATCTTGGTACATGTAATATACAAGTATCACACGCTTGCTCGAAACCCCGTTGCCTCTTCTTTAACGCTTTTACAAGGCTGTGATCTGTGATATGCGATGATAGATCTTGTTTTTTTAGTCGGCCTTGGCCTTGGTGCAGCTTCAATCGTTTTTCAAATATTTGAAGGGATTAAGATACGTTTGTCAATGCGCATATCCCTCCCCAACGGGACCTCCATCCTAGATCGTATGCTAACGTCGCATACTGGTAGGCTACGGTATATTTGAGGATGTGGTCGACATGCCACAGCACTGTGAATCGCTAAGGCTGAGGCTCCGGCTCGAATACACTCGCCTCCTTAACTGGGGCGATCTTTCTGGCCTTTCGGAACCCGAGAATCATTCGAAGTTCGATCGGAAGCTAAAAGCAAACCGGGCAACTATTATGGCCCTTCTGATCGAGATGAAGATGTTAATCGACAAGCTCCAGAAGCTAAGTCTACGATCCGACGGTGTCCTGCTTCCCGACAGCAACATCGCAGCTGCCCAAGGAACTGCTACGGCCAAAGAGCTGCATCTAGCCAATAGACAAGAAGATCTCAAGGACGTCGACATGGAGCAGTTTCGCGGCATTCTTAGGCCCATGGAGAACCAGCTCCACAACCAGAAGAGAAGCGTATTAACAAGGGGTTTGAGGCGACTTATAGATATCGGGCAATGCATAGCAGAAGTTGCTAAACAACCTGGCCGTATCCGCTGGGCTCTAAGTGATAAGGAGGCGTTCCAGACCCACGTTAAGCGTCTAAAGGAGCTAACTGACTACCTACATGAGACTCTTGGTGATCACCAGATGAGCATCCTAATCGAACAGACAAAAGAGACGTGCATGGCTATGCTACAGATGACGAGCTCCATGGGCGAGATGAAGGAGCTTATCGAGGCAGTCGAGATGGCAACTAGCCATGCTGACATCGAGTCGGAAACACGCACCTGGTTGCTGCTTGGTAACCCCATAGATAGACAAGCTTCTATAGTGAGCAGGTCTGTCTCAACAGTTGCCATACCGGAGCGTCAACAGACGCTATTTTCCCAGCTAACGGAATTCCGATATCATGTAGCTAGCCTACAAATTGGGCCGCAGAATGGAGAGGTAATGGGTCTTAAACTTCAGGGGGGAAAGCGAGATAATCTAAAGTTCGACCACGCCAGGGCGACAGGCAACGGCCGGATCCCAGCAACCTATCTGGGAGCGGCAGCTTGGGTAGAGTGGAAGGCTTACCGTAGCACTCGACATAAGGATGAGAATGGCAAATTCCATTACGGCCCTACGCCTCTCGCCACGGCCAACCTGGAACGGCTAGCAGCCATTCTCCATATAGACAAGCGGCCAACACAGTTCCGCGTGCCGCTATGCGCCGTGTACTTTGACGACGAAATCAACCAGCGCTTTGGGCTTATCTATCAAGTGCCCTACGCAACACCGCAGTTGGCAGAAACCATGTCTCTATCCCAACTCCTGTTACAGTAAGGTAGCCTGCCTCCTCTCCAGAGCCGCATCAGTGTAGCCAAGGAGCTTGTGACCTCTCTCTACTTTCTACATGCCGTCAACTGGTTACACAAAGGCCTCCGCGACGAAAGCATTCTTGTCCTGACGCAGAATGGAAGTCCGGACTATTCTCAGCCATTCATCAGCGACTTCGAATATTCGCGCCCGGACGAGTCTGACCTAACCACGACCGCAGCTCCGGATACTTGGGCCGTCTACGCCCATCCAGACTACCAGGGCTTCGACAGGAAGACATACCGCAAGACCTTCGACATTTACAGCCTAGGGATCATCTTACTCGAGATCGCCCTGTGGAAACCGGCTGAGGAGATCCTCGGCTTTGAGCAGCCCTCTGTCTCTACGGGGGGGAGGGACAAATTCCGGAAACGAAGGACGAGGAGTCTCAGGAGAAGAAAGTTTATACATACAAAGGATTCTCTACAGGATCTCAAGAATATCAGAAACCGTCTTCTCATAGACTAGCCGTCTCTGCTTGAGCAAGTCCGCGCGACGATGGGATCTCGATATCACGATGCGGTGAGGTCCTGCATTGGTGGTCTCGAGTACTTTAATCTCCCGACTGAAGTCGACGAGACGAGCCCTGTCATAGCGACTCTACTCCAGCAGGCATATCTCCGTTTAGTGGTGGATGTCTTACGAAGTATTAGAGTGTGATCAGCAACTCGTGGCCTTAGATCGCACCTATAGTTCTCTTTGGTAAATAGGTCTAAGTCTTCTATAATGAGTGCAAATTTTGTCGCCTGTGAATGATTTATAAGTTTTGACTTCAGAAGCCATCACTTATCGTGGGGATTCACAGCTGGAGGTGCGGAGCCCTTAAACCAACCCTTGTGTGCCACCACCACCAGGGCGCATTTTGTAGGTGCGCGAGATGGACCAACCAAAGACGGCAGTTGTGATGGTGTAACATTAGAAGCGGAGAGTTAAAAGAAGGAATTCGCCAATAGGAGGTATCGTATTATTTTAAGGAAATCCTCGTCAAACTAATGGATAGCCAGAGCAAAATTGTCTTAACAGAGATTTCTCGCTCCTCCCGACTACATGTCTCTGGTTATTTTTCGGGGCCCTTCCAAAGGTCTACAGGACGATCATCTCCACCTGGGCCTGCGAAAACGATGGTAGAGCGAGTAGCCGCGAGCAGATATTCTCCACCGCCCACCTCCTTATACCCCAGGACTCTTCCACCCTCATTACAATTCGTAAAGATCCACTGTAGTCCCAGTGCCGCATCCCAGCTACATCTATCAGTTAGCTACGCGAGCCAGAGAGAAAGCCAAGCACGGGAGAGGAGGGAAGGAAGTATGTAACTCTTACCACTTCACGGTAGCGAAAACGTATGGAACACCTCAAGTCCATATATGCCTGTTCCTGCTCATCCCAGTAATCTTAGCGCTGCCAATATAGCAGAGATCGCGTTCTCTGCAGGTATAGTCGCCGAGGGCGACGAGGTAGTTGTAGCACGCGATTACGTCGTCGACGTTGGCGAGGTATTCGGAGCCCTCGCTGGGGCTGCGGCAGCGGGTGTGTAGTGTGTATTGATCATCTCGGGGCGCGACTGTGGATGGTGGGTTAGTTTGCTGGGATGATAAAATGGGGGCCGGAGTGGGTGGTGTTATGGGGGTAGGCGGGGCTTACGGGCTGGGGGGGGGGTGTGGTGAAGAGCTGCTCGGAGGTCAAGCCGAGCTCTTCGAGGGAGGGCATGCCTTTTCCTGGGGTAAACTCTGGGTAGGAAGCCGATGCCACTGCGATCATGGATGCGAGGGCGACGAATATTCTGGGAGGGGCCATTTTAACCATTTTTGTAACGAGAGTCTGAGGTTGAAGTTTTAGGAAGAATCGCCGGGGGGTGACGGTTGAAATGAGAAGGGATATTCTACGTTATTTAAGGGATTTCATTGTTGTTCTTGCATTTGGGCCGTGATCCTTCGATCCTTTGAACCTTCAGCAGTTCGATATACGACCTATGAATCCCTTCAATTCTCATCGCCAAGCTCTTCTTCGCTAACCATTCAAATCAAACGTCGTAAATGTAGAATACTTAGTCAATGTATGAACCCTCCCGTTCAGCCTTTGCAAATATACATCACTATTATGAATGATGTGTCGAGATACTAACAGAGCGACCCTGCAGAGAGCACTCTAGATGTTTATTCACTCCATCTATCGATTTCTGACGACCCGGGGCGCGGACGTGTTCGAGTGGGGATGGCTATTTTTACATACTCTGCCTTGGCGTGGATTTGGCATTTCCGTTTCTCCTCCGCACAAGTGGGACTGAAGGTATAAGTTTCTGTTATAGAAAGAAGGCGTGGGGTATATAAGAGGAATGCAGGGCTCACTTCGATCATTCTCATCTACCAGCCTTCAGTCACTACCCGTATCTATCGGCCTTTGCAGGTGCCCACTAATAAACTTCTTCATTAGAGCCTAGATTTAAGCCGACAGGCCCATTTCCCGAAAGGAATTCCCCAACGCCATAATTTCCTATCGCCACAGCCACGAACAGCGGAGTCCTGTCACGACCGTCCCGTGCTGCCGTATTAGCACCCCTTTCAACTAGGAGCCGCACTATATCAATAGGTATCCCCCTGGCGCCGGCGGCGGCATGAAGCAGTGTGGTTCCCTTCTCTAGCTTAGCATTCACATCCGCACCTTCGTCGAGCAGAACCCTCATGGCATCTAGGCGGCACTTGCGCAACGCTTCGAACATCGGCGTGTATCCGCCACCTTCGAAACACCTTAAATTGACATCACAACCGGCTTCAATCAGCAACTTCAGCGCATCCAGTGGCGCATAAGCTGCTGCTCGATGAAGTGCTGATAGGCCTTTGACGTTTGTTGTTGCAATCTCGGCACCTGCCTCTAGAAGAAGTGTGATCATGCGAGCATCCGCCCCCTTTGCCGCCCAGGCAAGCACCGTTGCCCCCGAATTCGTTCCAGCGGAGACTTGACTCCTATGGCTAATGAGCAGCTCGCACATCTCGTGTTGATTATATCTCGCGGCCATATGCAACAAGGTTGACCCATCTTTTCCCGGCTCATGGGATTGCAGCCCAAGCTTAGTAGAAACCTGACCAGCTCTAGATGCTTTGATTTGACAGCCATACAGATTGGCGACCGGTTTTCGCGGTTACCCGGACAGAGGTCTGCACCTCTGTCAATAAGCAACTTTGCGACATCTAGGTTTCCATTGCTACAGGCGTAATGCAGGGGCGTCCACGGCCGCCCATTAATAGCTGAAACGTCTGCACCTCTGTCAATAAGCAATTTTGCGACATCTAGGTTTCCATTGCTACAGGCGTAATGCAGGGGCGTCCATTGCCGCCCTTCAATAGCTGAGACGTCTGCACCTCTCTCAATAAGCAACTTTGCGACATCTAGGTTTCCATTGCTACAGGCGTAATGCAAGGGCGTCCATTGCCGCCCTTCAATAGCTGAGACATCTGCACCATAGTCTAAAAGAAGCTCCGCAACTGTAAGGTAGCCAAACATAGCGGCTGTATGCAACGGCGCGCGGCCTCTACAACCGGTGTCCGCTCCATCGTCGAAGAAGGACATGATGGCATCATAATATCCGTTTCCAGAAGCAGCTACCAATGGCGTGGCGGAGGCGGAGTTGTCGCTCTTGCACTGTGGGCAGGACACAGAGTTTAGGGCCCAATCATGCTTTACGGGTAAGAGATGTTCGAGGATAGATGCTTAGTTATTCGCCGCCGCAAGGTGGAGCAGATGGCCCATGTCGGAAGCAGAAACTAGTCCAAAGGACTGCGCGTTCTGTAGAGTTTTGAGCTGGCCCGTCTTTGCCGCCCAGAATGGCGACTTTGGGTCGGCCGCATCGCGGCGGTAGAGCGCGGGGGTTAGTAAATTGTAGAGGTATCGATTTGCCCTTAAGAACGCCGCTAGGTCATTCTGCGAATGGAGTTCGCCTCCAATAGCTAGTAGAAGCTCGGCTGGGAGATCGAGAAGCTGCATCGAAAATATTATATGGGTTTAATGTTCTTAGGGGCGAAGCGCAAAGTCTATGTCGACAAATTTGCAGTTAGTGACTGTGTTTTGAAGCGGCTTGGGGAACGGCTTTGGTTGGCTGGCCAAGATTTACATTACATTGGACACCCCATCACATTTCCCTTTACAGCGCAACAGAGTTCCACTGCCATAACTCCTTCATTCTTCTTATACCATGCCTTATATATAGAAGGGTCTCCTATCCCAGTTCTAAGCCCACTACCATATGAGAAATTGACCAGCCTTATGTCTGCCGTGGCGTACAAATTCATCCCTCCAGGGGGCCACTTATGACCCGAAACACATAAAATATGAGAGCGATGGAATAGTAGTTCGACTCCACGATGAAGCTCCTAGTGGTAGCATACCTCTCCTAACTTCTACCCCGAAGGAAACAAAAACAACACCAATGCTTCAAATTCATCCCTCTATCTTCAAATACTTTTCCTTCCACTCCCCCTCCAACATACCCATCTCAATACAATCATGCCATCCCCCATTCTTCCAAGCCACCTCTCTCGTCCTCCCCTCCACCACGAATCCCAGCCGCTCATACAATCTCCTCGCTCCCTCATTGAAAGAGAAACACCCAATGCTCACCCTATGCAGCCCCGCAGCCAGGAATCCCCACTCTAATACCCACTTAATAGCCTCCGACCCATAACCCTTCCCCTGCGCCCCTGGGAGGATCCGAATACTCATCGTACCACTCCTATGGTGCGGATGCGTAGTGTGTTGCAGGTTTACATATCCGATGATAGTCGGGGTTTGCGGGGCGGAGGGCATGGGGATGCAGACCAGTACTCCGAGGAAGGCTTCGCGGAATCCGCGCATGAAATTGTCTACATCCGCTGGGGTGGGTGGCTTGACGAGGTAGTTTGTTGCATTCTCGGAGCTGGTGCGGTCGGAGAGGATGGAGTGGATGAAGGCTTTGTCGCGGGGGGTGTCTTCTAGGCCGCGGTAGATTAGGCGCTCTGAGCTGAATGAGGAGGCCATGTTTTTTGGAGGGTTGGGGTGGATTGAGGTGTTTGTGTTGATTTAATGTGTTGATTTAATGTGTTGATTTGCTTTGCTCTGTGGGCGAATATAAGATGAACTGCTCAGTTTCTACAAAGCTGTAAGCTTCAAGTTATATCTTCGCCGTGAGTCATTAAATAGCAGACGCGGCCCCTGCCAGGCATGCAACCCCCCGCGATACTGATTGAGTTAGTACAGGTTACGCAGCGAATAGACCTTCCTATATAGTATAAATCAATATATGGAGCTACTTGCTCGTCTGATCCTAGGCTAAAAGGCAACTTACTTAATCCGATGATTATTTTGATGGTAATTGAAACTTTGTTGGTTTTGTTTTGTTTATACAATGTCTAGGCTACTTGATACAAAACTCTAGGTATAATTTCATCTCCTCTCTCTCTTTCTCACATACATCCTCCTCAAGGGAGGTGGGAGGTTAGTTTGGTTTAGTCGCTACGCGGTGTGTTGCGGTCAATCTCCTTGCGCATCTCATGCTTGATCTTCGTGAGCGTTCCAGCGCCGCCATAGACAAGCCTATTGATTTTTGTCAGCCTTCCATGTCCCCCATATAATTACCAGATCGCGAAAAGAAAAAAAGGGGAAAACTCACGCCGTATAAACCTGAACCATATCAGCCCCCGCCTCCAAGACCTTCAACGCCTCCTTCCCATTCGTAACACCCCCACTCCCAAACACCGTCTTCCTCTCACCTCCCCTCCCCTTATCCAACTCCTGCCTATACTTCCTCACCAAATCCACCGTCCCCTCAAACAGCTGCGGTCCCGAGTACCCTCCTGCCTCCTCCCTCAGTATCCTCTCCTCCTCCGCCGGCAGGACGAACCCAGCCGGAACAGGCGCCGGCCGCCTCTTAGTGGTGTTTCCAACGATGACTCCGTCAACGCCCGAATCCCATACCGCGTTACAGATCCCCTCCACCTGCTTCGCCTCATTCTCATCAGGGGAAACCTTCACCATAACCCTCGGCGCGACCTTCCTATCCGTCTCTCCCGCTGCCTTAACCACCGCCTTCAAAATCGCCGTCAACGGCGCCTGCGCCTGCAGATCCCTCAGTCCGGCGGTGTTGGGGCTGGACACATTCACCACCAGAACATCAGCGTAGCGCGCGAGGCGTTGAACGCAGTACACGTAATCCGCGACCACGGAGTCAATATCATCAGGCGTACTCGCGTTCTTCCCAATCTGCACACCCATCAACTTCCCCTCCACCAGCGATCCCGGCGGCACTCCCGCCTCACCATCAAGCACGCGACGCTCTCCATCATCACCACCGCCAAACCCGGCAGAGATAGCGTAATGACGGACGCGCTCGCGGAGACGCGCAGCAACGGCGTCAGCGCCGAGGGAGTTGAGTCCGAAGCGGTTGATCAGGGCGTTTTGCGAGGGGATGCGGAAGAGGCGCGGCTGTGGGTTCCCGGCTTGGGGCTTAGGCACTATGCCGCCGACTTCGGTGTAGGCGGCGCCGAGGGCGAGGAGGGCGTCGGGGACGGAGGCGTTCTTGTCGATTCCGGCGGAGGTGCCGAGGGGGGAGGTGAGGACGTGGCCGAAGATTGTGGTGCTTAGGTCTGGACCGGCGAAGGGGGTGCGCTCGCGGGGGTGGAGACCGAGTGTATAGAGTGTAGAGAGGGCGGTCAGGGTGAGGGAGTGTGCTTGTTCTGGGTCGGGGACGAGGTAGCGGAGGGCGGGCACGATAAGATGGCGGTGCAGGGCCGTGAAGCGGGTGTCGGTTGTGGAGAGGTAGGTTATGAGGAGGGCGGTAGTGATGAAGGTGGTGGTGACGAGGCGCTTGAGGGCTGTGACGATGCGGGAGGGAGGAGGAGGGGTGCTGGTCGTGGAGGAGAGGCGGGTGAGACGTGCTGGGGCGCGGGGGAGGGTTGGGCGCGTGAGGGTGCGGAGGGCGAGGGGGGTGCGCGCGAGGCGCGGTAGGAAGCTCATCGTGAGGGGATTGGTGAGGGGTGTCCTCCGCTGTTTAGATGAGGTATGTGGGTGTTCAATTGGCGGGGGGAGGTGTTGGGGAGGAAGTGAGGTCGGGGGAGTTTCAAGTGTTTTTTTCGGCTAGTCCCGACGTCGCGGAGGATCCCTGGCAGAATAAAAATTTAGAGTTATCGCGGCGGATCGTGGAGATGTAGATCGATAAGGTAAGGGCGTCACGGATTTATTGTGGAATTATATTTTTTAAGGGAAATGGTAGATTAGATGGAGAAATTCAGTGTGCGTAGTAGGAAAAATATAAATATACTACATAATTATAACGAGTCTCGTGATTCACCTTGACTTTTAGAGCAAGCTGGCTCCTGATGATCAAATGCAGGGATCCTCCCATCTCCTCGGCATGGCGGAGATCTAGATCTAAGCATCTTGGCTACAGCATCACTGTTCCACACGAAAACTTCCGAGAGTGCTACCTGCAGTAGTATTACCTGAACTACGCCACATGAATCTCACGGAGCAGCCAGTTCAAGACATTCCTTCGACATGTCATATAGCAAAACGATTTTTTTTTAGATCAATCATTTATATTCCTTCTAATCCGACTCAATGGTCAGTCAAGACGCTTTTCAGGCTGCGTCGACTATTATATGCAACCTCGAGTCTGGTCCATGACATTATGTCGTACCGTAACTATGCATCATAAGTAGGAGCTATCCCTATGCCCGGCCCATCTGAACGCCAATCTAAATAACAAAACGCATTCATTCATCCATCCACATTCCGCAAAATCAAAAATCTAGATCAAGTGGGAAACGGTCCGCGCTCTAAGCCGCCAGGTGCCGTCCCAAAACACCACTCAACACCCACTCTAACACATCTTGTACTCGCACGCGCCCTCGGCCGTCCTCGTGACGTCCTCGGTCTCGAGCTTGTACGAGATCTTGACGTCGAGGTCACGCGGGTTCTGCTCATTGGGCTTGTTGGTAAGGACACCCTCGATCTTCTCGCCTTGCTGCACGGTAAGGACCTCACGCAGGTAGAAGACGGTCTGCTTCCAGTGAGTGTACTTGGTGTGTGGGCCGGTGGAGAAGCGGATGGCCTTGTGGCAGGCGGTGAAGTCAATATCGAACCACGCGATAAGGGCGTGGACGAAGTCATCGCGGCGGGCCTCGAGGACGAAGGGGGAGGTGAAAGCAAGGTCGGCGACGGTGCAGGTGTAGAGATCGAGGGTGAGGACGGCGGTGGGGTCGGTGACAACGGCCTTGATCTCGACGGTGTCGACGAGGGGCTCGGTGAGGGCGGTCTTCTTGAGGGGAGAGTAGTCGAATCCGTAGACGTTGTCCCAGAAGCCAATCTTCTCATCCTTGTACTCACCGTCCTCAATACCAGCCATGAAGATGGTGGCCTTGTCGGGGAAGATCAGTCCGTTGGGAACGAGGTACTTGTCTCTGGCCCAGAGGACGGTGTCCAGCATGGACTCGTAGAGAAGGAAGTACCCCATCCACTCAGAGATGATGATGTCAACCTTGTCAAATGGGAGAACAACATCCTCCATCTTTCCTTGTAGGAGGGTGATCTTGTCGGTCAGGCCGTTGACCTCGACAATCTCCTTTGCCTTGCCAATGATCGTAGACATGTCGACACCGATAACGTGCTTTGCGCCAGCCTTGGCCGCGAACCTGGAGGCTGAAGTCAGTGATGGCGCATAGTGAGCGACAGAGGACAGAAACTCACATGCTAAGAATACCAGTTCCACAGCCAACATCGAGAACAACCTTGTCCTTGAACAGGTGCTTGTTCTGCACAATAGCGTTCATGTATGACCTGGTTCGGACCTCATCTTTCTGCGAAAATTGTCAGTTAAGGGACTTCCGCCATGGGAAACGGGCATAGCTACCAACATCTCCTCGTGAATGCCTTTATTGCAAGAGTCTAGTTAGCGGAGGGGACAGAGATAAGTGGCGCTGTGTATGTGCATACCATGGTGGTTGTAACTAGCAAGAATATTAGCAAAAGCTTGTCTACAAATTCTCGAACATCTCCATGCACGCACCTGTTGAAGTAATGGGCCTCGGACGGCGCCAGGGTCTTGAGATCGGTCGCCATAGTTGGAGATCGTAGGGATAGGTAGGTAGGGGTATTGAGGGAGGGTGCGCTGCCAAAACAGAAGTTAAGATGTTTATACAAAGAAGGTTTGTTGCGGTGAGAGAAATGTAAGAAAGAGAGAATGGAGGGGTGTTTGCGTGGGGAATGTATGATGCCAAGACTTAACGCACTGGGGCGAACCCGATCTTTTTATTTACATCCTGAATTTTTATCTCCCCCACTGTAAATGCCCGTTAAAATTCAATGGCCGTTATGATTCGAGAGCCAGTTTTCTCCACGGTTCGAGCCGCTCAAGCTGGAGCTAGACTACTCTGGGATGCGGATTTGGGCCGCATATGTCGATGGTGCATCGTGGGACAAGCATCACCTTAAAACAAGAGTTGCTCCCAAGAGTCAAGTACAACGTCCAAGGCTTGGCCCAGCACCCCAGTTGCCACTATTCAAGATGATATTGAGGTATCTACGAAATATTGGGGGCCTCCCTCTTCTCCTTGTCGCTCTATCCCTCTTGATTGGGACCACCAGTGCCTCAGTTGGTGACAGGCTGCCGGAGTTTCGGAAATGCTTAGAGGTCCGTCGAACTGCCCCAGCTTCCTCCTGCCCATTCTCGTCATAACCAGTCTCCAGATCTGCAAAACAGAGAACTGCAAGAATGGCGACTCTTCCGTTGGTATGTTCAGCGCTCCCCCACTGCTCTCACCCAACTGACCACGCGACCAGCCCTCTTCCACCGCCTGCTCCTCTGGACCTGCCCCGCCGAATGCGACTACACCTGCCAGCACATAATCACCGACATGCGCGTCTCCTCAGACCCTCCCCTCCCCATCGTCCAATTCCACGGCAAATGGCCCTTCCACCGCATTCTGGGCATGCAAGAGCCCCTCTCCGTCATCTTCTCCCTCCTCAACTACGCCGCGCACTACCAGGGCCTCCACAAGATCCGCAAGTTCATCCCAGAATCCTACCCGCTGCGCAAATACTACGTCAACCTCGCCTATGTCGGCATGGTTAGCTGGATCGCCAGCTCCATCTTCCATACACGGGACTTCCAGTTGACGGAGGAATTGGACTACTTCGGCGCCGGCGCGAATGTGCTATACGGCTTATACTACACCCCCGTTCGCGTCTTCCGTCTCGACAAAGGCGGCGCGCGGGCGAAGAGCGTAGTCCGTGCGTGGACGACGCTGTGCATTATCCTGTTCCTAGCGCACGTCACGTACCTGAAGTACTACTCGTGGGACTACACGTACAACATGGCTGCGAACATCGCGGCGGGGATCCTGCAGAACGCGATGTGGACGTGGTTCTCCATCACGCGGTATCGGGAGTCGAAGCGCATGTGGGCGGTGTGGCCGGGACTTGTGGTAGCCTGGGTCATGATTGCGATGAGTTTGGAGTTGTTGGATTTCCCGCCGATAGGGGGGCATTTGGATGCACATGCGTTGTGGCATCTGGGGACGGTGTTTCCGACTGTGTTGTTTTATAAGTAAGTTCCCCGTTGTTGTGTGATGTGACATTTACTGATACTATGATGTAGCTTTCTGCTGAAGGATTCACAAAACGATATTGCTGGCGCTAGGTTGAAGGCTTAATAGGGGGCAGGTTTGGGTTTAAAAGTTGGAATCTATTATGGCGTCGCTTCATTGGAGCTTAATTAAGATACCCAGTAATACCATTAAATAATTTCATAAATAATAAGCCTATTTATCCAGTGTGAAAACGACCACATATAGAATTACAATCTACTACTTTAATTTATGATTATAATCTTGCTTTCCTATGGTTTTTATCTGGCAGCACTGAGCAGAGATAAACATCACGAGCAAACTATGGGAATATATCAAGCCCGTTTTAAATATCGGAAATACTATTGCCATTTTACGGATATATACCGCACGACAAGACGCCTCATGAATATAACAATAATCGTGCAAGCCACCATACTCCACATCCCAATCCCAGCCCTATTTTCAGCTTTAATTTAACCCTCCTCCTTATCCATCTCATCTCTCCCTCTCTTACCCGGCTTCGCCGGTCTCCTTCCCTTCAGCACAGCTCCCTTATTCCCGCGATCCTCATGCAGATTCTTCATCTCGTTCCTCGCATGCCTCTGCGCCTCCTCCACCCTCGCCTTAAACACCATCACCTCATCCTTAACATACTTATACTCATTCTGCTTCATCCCCAGTGCTGCCTCGATCCTCAACCAGATCTCCACATCATACTGCGTGACGATACTAATCGCATGACCCGACTTCCCCGCACGCGCCGTACGACCCACACGATGGATGTACGTCTTGCTATCCGGTGGGAGATCGTAGTTCAGCACGACATCAACGGACGGAATATCCAGACCACGAGCCGCGACATCAGTAGCAACGAGAATCTCGCGCGATCCAGCGCGGAACTTGTTAAGTGCGCCCAGACGCGCCGACTGCGACAGCTGGCCGTGCAGCGGGATGGCGCCGAAGCCGAGGGTGCGCAGGAGGATAGCGAGGCGCTGGGTCTCGTTCACGGTGCGGGTGAAGACGATGGCGGACTGGCCGGCGAAGTCGTTGAGGAGGTAGATGAGGTAGGTATCCTTGTGGGGGTGGGGGATGAAGAGGTAGCTCTGGAGGAGGGTCGAGACGGTTTGGTACTTGTTGGTGCTGATTTGCACGCGGAGGGGGTCGCGGAGGGAGGCGCGTTGGAGAGACTCGACTTTGGAGGACATGGTTGCGGAGAAGAGGTAGGTGCGGCGCTCGCGGGGGAGGACTTTGAGGATCTTGTCGAGGATGGGGCCGAAGTCGAGGTCGAGGAGACGGTCGGCTTCGTCCATGACGAGGTACTTAAGGGCGCGGAGGGAGAAGCCTTTGGTGTTCTCCAGGTGATCAAGGAGACGACCGGGTGTCGCAACGATGATATGCGGCTTCTTGCCTAGTGCTATGGATTGGGTAACCATGTCCATGCCACCGACGATGACGGCGCATCGGACTGAGATCAGAGCTCCCAGGCCCTCGAAGGACTTGGAGATCTGGTATGCCAGTTCACGGGTCGGGGCAAGAACCAGGCCAAACAGAGGCTGTGGTTTATCTAACAGTGCCTGTAGAATTGGCAGAGCAAACGCCGCAGTCTTTCCACTACCAGTCTCTGCGAGGCCGATGAGATCGCGTCCTTTTAAGGCGGGGGGGATGGATTCCTGTTGGATCGGGGTTGGATTCTTGTATCCAAGGGATTCGCAGGCTTCGCATAACGAGTCGATGACTCCCTGTAAGGAATTAGCATTGAGTATAGCAGATGTCTATCGGGGTACGTACGAGGTCTTTGAAAGTCTTGGGCGCAACATCTTCTACGTCGACTTCCACATCACCGGCCTTCTCAGCGGCTTCAGGTGTGGGGGAGCTGCTACTCCTCGCCGAAGCTGCTGGCGCTACTGTTTTCGTCGGCTTGGGTACATCTCCAGATGCAACATCTTTAGTAATCTTCCTCTTTTTTACTACAGACGACATTGTGGTGTTTAATGTTCAAAAGCGTCCCAGTAACGGTCCAGCGAAAGAAAGTTGTTGCTCCGGAGAAAATCTTTATCAGCTTATCGCAATCCCTGCGCTAATTTGTAGCGCAAAGTTACTACAGCCTCGAAATTATTCCTGACTTTTCATAGCCCCAACTGCAACTGCCAGCTTGCAAAACGACGCAAAAATGGCACATAAACGCACCAAGAAGCGCACTCATGTCGGGGCCAAGGGCGGCGAGAACAAGACGGTTACTGCGAACCAGGTCAATCGCACGCCGAAGAGCATGGTTATTCGCATTGGCGCTGGCGAGGTGGGACCGAGTGTAAGCCAGTTGGTCAAGGATGTACGATTGATGATGGAGCCTGGGACTGCCGCGAGGCTAAAGGAGAGGAGATCGAATAGGCTGCGGGATTATCTTACGATGGCTGGCCCCTTGGGTGTGTCCCATCTTATGCTCTTCTCGAGGTCGGAGTCTGGGAACACGAACATGCGCTTGGCTGTTACGCCGAGAGGACCAACGCTTCACTTCAGAGTCGAGAAATATTCGCTCTGCAAGGATGTTAAGAAGGCACTGAAGCACCCGAAAGGAGGTGGAAAGGAATACCTGTCGCCGCCGTTGGTATGTCATGCGCACTCCTATATATTTGAATATAACTAACCCACCCCAGCTCGTCATGAACAACTTCACAGCCCCGGCTGCCGATGAATCAAAGCCCGAGTCAAAGAACAAAGTCCCCCGCCACCTCGAGTCCCTCACAACCACCATGTTCCAGTCCCTATTCCCACCCATCTCTCCCCAGGCCACACCACTCTCCTCCATCCGTCGCGTTCTCCTCCTGAACCGCGAAATCGACCCCAACGATGACAGCTCATACGTTATCAACCTCCGCCACTACGCCATCACAACCAAGAAGACGGGTCTCTCACGACCGCTGCGCCGCCTGAATGCTGCTGAGAAGCTGCTGCACCAGGGCAACAACAAGAAGAGCAAGGCTAGCTTACCGAATCTGGGAAAGCTGGAGGATATTGCGGATTTCATGATTGGCGGCGAGAACGGTGAGGGGTACATGACTGATGCGACGTCTGGAAGTGAGGTGGAGACGGATGCGGAGGTTGAGATGCTGGAGTCTACGACTAGAAAGGTTCTCAACAGCAAGATGAGGCAACGCGCGAGAGCTGCGGAAGGAAAGGAGGGTGATGCGCCAGGTGTTGAGAAGCGTGCGGTGAAGCTTGTTGAGTTGGGCCCGCGGATGAAACTTCGCATGACCAAGGTCGAGGAGGGTGTTTGCAACGGAAAGGTCATGTGGCACGAGTACATCAACAAGACCGCCGCGGAGCTGAAGGAGATGGACAAGGTCTGGGAGAAGAGGAGACAAGAGAAGGAGGCGAGAAAGAAGATTCAGAAGGAGAACGTAGAGAGGAAGAAGAGGGAGAAGAAGGCCAGTGGCGCAAATGCCAAGAAGGATGGCGAGGAGGAAGATGATGATGAGTACGATGAGATGGATGTGGATGAGTGGGATAGCGAGGGATTGGAGGGAGATGCGGAGATGGAGGTGAATGAGGACGCTGAGGAAGAGGGTGATTGGGAAGAGCAGGAGAAGGAGATTGCCGCTGGTTAGATATCTGGATTTAAGGAATAGGAAAGGTTGGAGTTAGGGGCTATTGTACGGCTGGCGAACAAAGAGTTTTATTACTGTTAATCTGCTCTTGATTTGACCTATATAATGAATGTATGGATTGCAAATACACTACATAACATACCGCCGTGGGACATACAGTCACTGACCACTGCTATTAACCGAATCGCAAAACCACCCGCGAAGCCACACAACGTAGATAATTGATTTGCTCGTAACTTATGCAATTTTAGAGAGATTGATGTAAAATGCGATCCATTATAATTAGAATTAAAAGCTCTACAAAATAGACCCCTATAGTATTTAGTAAAAAAAATGGCTGTTCTAGTATTTTGTGTGCCACCCGTCTGCTTGAACACATGCCTCCATTCTACGCGGCATACTCTTATATAATTTATCAAACAATGACTTGTCTAATGTGTCCCATGCTGCTTGAATACATGATTCTAGCTGCTGTCTTACATGTTCTGTCTCTAATTTATCCTTTGCAACTTCAGGGAACATCTCAAATACCCGGACTTTAAGGTGCCACCAGATGTGTTCAATTAGATTAAGGTCAGGTGAATAGGCTGGCCACTAATGGAGTAGAGTAATCCTCTGCTCTTTAAGAAAGTCTGTAGTAATACCTGCAGTATGGATAGGAGCATTATCTTGCATAAAGCAATAGGTAGCGTCTAGATTTTCGAAAATTAGCAGTAGTTCTGCCTCAAGGACTTTAAGGTATGACCTTAAAGTATATCTAAACTTCTTTAACTTAAAGTCATGGTCCATAAGGTATAAGTTGCTCTAACCTTCTGCCTAAAAGGCTCCCTAAACTATTATCTTTATATTCTTCTTTATATTATAGGTTTGTACCATCTCTTTCTCCTACTTCTGCGAGGGTGTGCAGAAACACCACTCACTTCTGTTACCCCGCCCCCGCTTAACAGAGCACTCATCACTCCACACAACACGACCCTAATCCTCTGCTGTCCAATTCCTCCGTGATAAACACTAAGTAAGCCGTTTAGCTGCATGTATTAGTAGTAGGAAAGGGTAACGCTTTGCACGCCAATTGCCTATGCCTGCATCATGTAGTATCCTTTTTATAGTTAATGTTGAGCAAGCAACATTATAAGCATCCTTCGCTTCTTAGTATGTATCCTTCGGGTTTAGGCGTACGTGACGGAGTATAAGGCGTTGCTCTGCTTCTGTATATGACTTTCCGCGTGGTGAACAGGGTAGGCTCTTGCCTTCGGTGCGTGTTAGGTCGGTTGCAATTGTATATTGTACAGTGCTTCGGTCGAGGTTTAGGTCGCGTGCGATCTTCGTAGGAGTTGTACCCTCCGATTGCCTCCCAAGAATCTGTCCGCGTTGATAGGGGCTTAATTGGCCACCAGGCTGTTGATTACTAGCAATTGGAGCCAAAGCCCTCCGAGTTGGTGGCATAATTATAATTGTTGTACGAGGAGGGGTGGGTTACGCGACGCGATTTACGCGTCAAATTGGAATTCGGTTAATAGCAGTGGTCTAGTACTGTACATGACAGGAAATATGTGTGAGATTTAAGAGTTTGCGTGCATTATCCATCATTCCACCTAGCATCCAAGTGTCTCCATAAGCGGTAACCCATCACCAATACCCCTTTGTAGCTCAGTTGGATTAGAGCATCGGACTGTAATGTAACGCAAATCATCCGGGGGCCCCCGGTTCGATTCCGGGCGAAGGGACTATAACCCTTCAGACGAGTTAACTCGTCTACGGTATTTTTTTTTTGCAGTTTTTTATATATATATATATCTATTTGACTAAATTGCAGGTCTGGATTTTGAGGTATTTTACATTGGAGCCGTGCTTCATTATTCCTCTCCATGCCACTCTTTGCCTGATTTTTCTTGGTGTGAATTTTTTGCCCCAAACCCGCGAAATACCCCGCGCCTTATCAGGTTCGCTTGTGAGACATACCAGTGAATAACGTTCGATCCCGAGTTGAACCGCTGACCTATGTCTCCAAAAAGTTAATCAGCATCAAAATTAAGCCAGATTTAAAAATCGTAAATTGAATATTGGACGCCCACCGCCATATTTCCTATTACCAAACGACCACAAGCAGAGTCGTTGTCCTGCCACCTCCACAAGGCTAAGCGACGCTTTCTTCTCCAGAAAAAGTTTAAAAAAACTCGCTTAACCTCCCGACCGCGAAACCCCACAAGCCAGGAAATTTCATCTGAACCAGCCCACCACCCGATTTCGAGACTCTTGACCTTCCCCATCATCACCACACACGCGCATCCATCGAACATCTCCAACATCCATCCATAAAGTTATCACTTTGATCAGTATAGCTATTTAGCTCTCAATCCACCTGAAGCAACTCACACAACCACCACAACAACTCCGATAATCTCGCGACGATCAATACACTGCGGGGTAATAGCCAAGCACCCCAAGAAGCTGCCAATCCAACCACCCATCCACCATGGGGCGAACCCCAAATCCCCCCAAGATCAAACGGCCCAACCCCCTCAGCACCATCAAGCCCATTCGCGCCCCGACACCTGTCGCGCGCCCACCTCCTGTCGGCCCCCCGAAGGCACGAAGACTATGCCCCAACAAGACTTGCCCCGCGCCCAAGATTGAAGATGGAATCTGTAAGACATGCGGTACTATCGTGGAGGAGTCTACGATAGTGTCGGAGATCCAGTTTGGAGAGAGCGCGTCGGGAGCGGCGGTCGTGCAGGGAAGTTTTGTAGGCGCGGGGTCGGGAGCGGCGAAGAGTATGGGACCTGCGTTTCAGAGAGCAGGTGGGGGGACTGAAGATAGAGAGAAGACTCTTAGAGAAGGTATGTGGAACTCGTGAGGTGTGGTGAAGGGATATGATTACTGACTGAAGTATAGGAAAACGCATCATGCAGGGTTTCGCGGGTGAACATAAGATTCCGGAGTCGGTGCTCAATAGTGGCGTGCAGATCTTCAAGCTTGCTGCTATGAACAACTTTATCCAGGGAAGGAGGATGAACACAGTTGCCGCTGTTTGTCTTTATACGGCGGCACGTAAGGAGAGACCTTGTAGGGTCATGTTGATCGATTTCGCAGACTCGTGCGGAGTAAGTTTATTCCCGTTAACCTTCAGGGGAATTATACTAACGGTTTGCCAGGTCAATGTTTTCAAACTCGGTCACACATTCAAAGCACTACACCAAAAAATCTCGATCAGTGCAGACGGCATCATGCCAGTCCTACCAGAAGATCTAATCTACAGATTCGCAACCAAGCTCGAGTTCGGCCAAGACACCACCAAGGTCGCCGAATCCGCCGTGCGTCTCGTCCAGCGCATGAGCCTCGACTGGATGGTCATGGGCCGTCGCCCCTCCGGAATCTGCGGCGCATGTCTGATTCTCGCCGCACGAATGCACAACTTCCGCCGTACAGTCAAGGAAGTCGTCTACATCGTCAAAGTCACCACCGCAACCATCCAAAAGCGTCTCGAGGAATTCAAAGTCACAGCCAGTAGTGACCTCACCGTCGAAGAGTTCCTGAGCAACCAATTCCTCGAATCCGCACACGACCCACCAGCATTCTACCAACAATCCGAGTCATACTTGGCCACCAAGAAGAAGCGCAAGCGCAAGCGCCACCCTCTCGAAGGCCCAGAGGGCGACGATGAAGAATCTGAGATCCAGCGCATCCTCGACTCGGCGTCCCGCCAATCCAGCGTCGCATCCTCCATCGACCCGGGACTAGAAATCAACCCCTCTGGCGCCGTCCGCCGCGACGCAGACGGCTTCGCTGTCCCTCCCCTCCCTGCGGCAAAGGCTATCCCCATCGACCCCGCGCTGCTCGAAAACACCGACAACGACGACTCCCTGAACCGTCTCGTAGCACAATACGGCGAGGCTCTCCCCCCCAGCGACGGCCCGCTCAAGACCTCCGCCTCGCCTGGCTCCCCCGGGAAAGCAAACGACAAGGCAACCTCCCCGACCCCCGCGGCGAAATCAGTAGTCGACCAGGCGTGGGAAGAAGATGAAGAGGAAATCGAAGACGAGATCTCCGAGATGATTGCGGACCCCCACACAATTGAGCACGCCAAAGCGTTCGCCACCGCCGAGCAGCGCGCTAGGGT
This sequence comes from Pseudogymnoascus sp. 03VT05, assembly GCA_001662645.1. Classification (NCBI taxonomy): domain Eukaryota; kingdom Fungi; phylum Ascomycota; class Leotiomycetes; order Thelebolales; family Thelebolaceae; genus Pseudogymnoascus; species Pseudogymnoascus sp. 03VT05. Next base: position 29,860 of record KV459535.1, on the reverse strand, counting down.
TCACGCTATGCTGGCCTACGCGCAGGCACCACAGGTTTCCATCCCCATGACCGCCTCAGTCGATGAATCCGAGTTCGCCGACGACCCCGAGGTAGCGAATTGTCTCCTTTCTGAAGCGGAGGCGGCGATAAAGGAACACATTTGGGTTAACGCCAACAAAGACTGGCTCCGCGACCAGGCCGTAAAACTATACAACCAAAAAATCGCCGACAAAGCCCCCAAAGCGCGACGCAACAGGGTGAAGCGCCCACGTATCGGAGAGGGCCAGACGAGAGCTGCGAGTTCGCCGGCGGAGGCCGCGGTGGAGGTGCTCAAGGAGAGGACGTGGAGTAAGAGGATTAATTATGATGCGATTCGAGGCATCTTTGAGGGGCCGGGGAGTGGTGCGGGAAGTAAGGCGACGAGTGCGGCGCCGAGTGTGGTGGAGGAGGAGGAGGGGGATGCGGAGAGTACGGCGGAGGATTATAGGGTTGATGGGGAGGGGGGGGTGGGGAATGAGTTGTTGGAGGAGTTGGAGGAGGAGGAGGATGTGGATGAGGGGTGGGAGGAGGGGATGGAGGATGAGGACTTTTAGGGAGGTGTTTTCTTGTTGTTTTGTTTCGGCGTTTAGGGTCGTGAGGGGGATCAATGGGATGGATAGATGGATTGCGTTTGTGATTGCTTTACTGGCGCGGAAGGGGTAGGTTTTACAACAACTGGCGTCTAATAATGAACGGGGGGATATACCACAGCACCACCAGGTGCACGGAGTTACAAGTATATATATACCACGTCGCAGCCGTCTCGAATGGCTGCTGTGAAAGAGCAAGGCGGCCGAACCACGAGTTTTTCAACTTACAAATGGGCTAGCTAAACTATGAGTTGAAGGCAGCTTTAAATATTCAATTTATATGTAAATATTGTACTAATGACGTAGGGGTCTACGTAAATGGCAGGCCACTAGGATAGGTATCATTATCACTAACACTATTATGTTTAGACATGTGCGGTGCCAACGGGAGGTGGCAAGTTTTACGGGTGTTTATCTCGGAGGTGCTGGCTAGGTTGAGCTGCTGGTAATACAACTCTGCGCTGCTCGGGATGCTTTGCCCCTTAGTACGGCATAATATAGTTTTAGACTTAATTTAGTCTCGGGGAAAAGAAGATCATGCGGTCGTGTAGTATGGCGAATTGTACTTGTGTCGATATATTAGCTTCGTATCTAGTGGATCTGCCGCGGCATTCCGTGGCAGAGAAATGGTAGTGGAGACGGTATTAAGGTAAGGTAATATCTCTCTTATTCGGAAACTGTTAATCCGGACCTGGATTTCATGTAGAGAAGATTCTTGAATCACTAACATTTTGTATAGGTTATCTGGAATCACTCCTTTAGACGTAATACCGAACTATCCTAAAGCATTCCAGATTAAAAAGAGTAAATTTCCCCTTAATTAGACTTATTTTTAAGCCTCTATATGCCAGGATTAAAGACCTTGTAAAAGTATTAATCAGAGATTACTGTAATTTATTATTAAACTCTACTAGACCAAACTAGCCATACCGCCGAACACGAACTGATCTGCAAGTAACCCCATAATATAATACGAGCGACCGACGTCACTTCACAACACAAGGGTAACCAAGGAGCTTCTAACAACAACAAAATATCTTATAAGACCTTAGATTCTCGCAATGCTAGAAACCTTCTTTATCATCTCCCAGCACTAAGAAAGAATCGTCTTCATCGTCGTCAATAGCAAGCACCCTTAACACCTCAATACCACTTTCAAAATGAAGTTCTCAGCTCTCGTCGTCCTCGCCGCTTCTGCCGCAGCAGGCACCATCCAGAGCCGCCAGGTCCGTATTTCCCTATTCCCAGACCGTCACATGCTTTTTGTTTACTCTCCCGCCCCCGCCCCCCAAAAATGTCTCTACGTGACCAGTGATCCCACGCTAACACGGCGTAGAGAGAATCTCTCAGCATCGGCGAGTTCCACGCAGACTGCATCCCCCACAGCAGCATGTGCAGCTACGATTTCAGCGTCACCAGCGACCCCGTCCTGCCACCCAGCCACTGCAACGCCTTCCTACAGGGCACTCCCGGCCTGCCCAACGCTACTGAAGCTTCCTGCCCCGACAACGTCGCCTACACGTGGTCCATCACCAACAAGGATGACGGCGGCCTCGACTTCGCCATCTGGTACCCCTTGAACAGCCGCAGCAACATCACGTACTGCCACTCTATACCGGCGTCCGAGCTCGTCGTTGAGCAGAACGGCGCGGCGCAGTCGGAGCACTATAGGGGTCCGGCTAGCTTTGAGGCGTCGTTCCTTAACTGCCCAACGGCTTAAGGTAGCCGTACTGCGTCTCCTCGCAACAGGTCGGCTGTGGATAAGCGGGGTCCGCGCTAGGTATGTGGTTGCTGGGGGTATGTGCACCCCCGTGCCGTGGGAGAGGAGGGGGGGGGATGGCAAGACCTGAAATGTGGGATGATGGTATACGCCAGTCAAGAGGAGCGGGCCTTGTTGTAGAGGCTTGGTCATGAAGTCGTTCAACTCTCTAACATAGCCTATACCATTGATAGGTTGATCAAGCTAGGTGAAAGACACGCCATTCCCTCAACACAAACCGAGACCAAATAGACAGATAGACGAACGCTGCACATATCACGCAGTATAATACAACCCAAGATAGAGGAAAGTAAACCTTTATAAATACAACTACATGTACCACCACAGCCACAATTAAGTGAAGTGATCGCAGCACCCCTCGCTATGCCACCCCATGCTTCCAACGCAGAGTAGCTATACAAAGGAAACCTTTTCTCGGCGCTATGGCCATCTAATGCCCTCCCGCCACCACTATAGTGTAGTGATCTCATCCTCTCCTCCTGCCCGCACAGTGCTGACAACCCAAACTTTGAGCCCCTATCGCATCCTAGTGGTTGCTATAGAGGCACAAAGTCTGGAACTACCAGCACTGCCCCCTCCCGTGCCTAGGTCCATAACTTATCCTCCACACACTCACACTCACGCCATAACCCCTCCCTTCGGCGGCTCCTGCCCACTCGGCGCCGCATCCGCCGCCTTACTCCCCGGAATCGGCGCCAGCGGGACCTCCGCCCCCACCCCCCCGGTGCCCTCGGGTCTCTTAATAGAGCCACTCGGCATGAGTAACTTACCCTCCAGCTTCTCGCCCCTAATAACCTTATACGCCTCCTCCTTATCGAGGGTCTCGTAGTTAATCAAGGCGCGCGCGAGGAGGTCCAGTTCCTTGCGTTTGTTGACGAGCAGAGCGTGAGCGCGTTGGCGGCCTTCTTCGATGGTGCGGCGGACTTCGGATTCAATGAGTTGTTTGGTTTCCGAGGAGAGGTGGTTGTAGTTTGTGCTTACGTCGACGTTGCCGACTAGGTCGGACATGCCGAATTGGGTTACCATGGCGTAGGCGATTCGGGTTGCGCTTTCGAGGTCCTAAGGGGTGTTAGTTGGGTGTGCATATAAGGTAAGATAGAGGGTTGGGGGCGCGGGGGAGCTTACGGCCGAAACGCCGCTGGTAACTTGATCAGCGCCGTAGATGAGTTCCTCCGCCATTTTCCCACCGAGACACATGTCGATGTGGGCGCGGTACTCGCTCATAGTCTTGGAGTACTTGTCCATCTCTGGGAGATGGGTCGTCATTCCCAGTGCCGACCCGCGGGGCATGATGGTAACCTTATGCAAGGGCATCGCACCCTGGGTAAACATGCCCACGAGCGCGTGCCCAGCCTCATGGTAGGCAGTCATCTCCTTCTCCGTGTCCGAGATAACCATACTGCGCTTCTCGGCACCCATGATGATCTTGTCCTTGGCCCACTCAAAGTCCTTCATTGAGACCGCGAGGGCCTTGGCTTTGCTGGCGTGCACGGCGGCTTGGTTAATCACGTTCTCAAGCTCGGCGCCGGAGAAGCCGGGGGTGCCAGCCGCGAGATGCTCGAGGTTCACGTCGGTCCCCTTGACGACGTTGGTCATGTGGTGCTTGAGGATTGCCATTCTTCCGCGCACATCAGGCAGCCCAACAACAACGTTACGATCGAAGCGGCCGGGGCGCGTGAGCGCCTTATCGAGAGTCTCTGGGAAATTGGTGGCAGCGAGGATGATAACGCCGCTGTTCTGCTCGAAGCCATCGAGTTCGGTGAGGAGCTGGTTGAGAGTCTGCTTAGCGTACGACGCGTCCCTCGCGCTGCGCTTTCCGCCTATGGCGTCCAGCTCGTCGATAAAGATGATAGCGGGGGACTTTGACTTAGCGCCTGCGAAGAGCTCGCGGACGCGCTTGGCGCCAACACCGACGTAGATCTCATCGAATTCACTGCCTGACATGAAGAAGAACGGGACGCCTGCCTCGCCAGCCACAGCGCGTGCGAGGAGAGTCTTTCCGGTACCAGGAGGACCAACGAGGAGAACACCCTTAGGAAGCTTGCCACCGAGAGTCGAGAATTTTCCAGGGTTCTTGAGGAAGTCCACAAGCTCCTGCAACTCCTCCTTCGCCTCATCGCAGCCATGCACATCAGAGAAGCGAACTTTCTGATGCTCAGCCTTGGCCTCATTATCCGCCTTCGCATTGCCCACCTTCTTGAACATGCCCACCGACTCAATCAGCACCGTGAGGAGCATGAAACAGACGTATGTGAACAGCGCAAAGTAAAGCACAAGCTTCACCCACTTGAAAATTATACTCCCAATCGTCTCCTCAACGACAACATAAAGCGGACTCTCCTTCGCACCACCTCCCGTCTCATTCCTCCCACGCGAAACCGCTATATTGCCCCCCCTCGACGACGCCGCGACAGCCTGTCCAATAGCCTGAAGCTGCGAATTGTTCAACCCCCCACCATTATTCGCCATCCCTCCAAACCCCGCCTCATTACCAACACCGAACCCCGCACCGGCGCCACCACCAAGTCCAGAAAGCGCCTTCTGATACGCAGCCTCGCACGCGTTGTTAGATGCAAAATGCCCATTCTGATACCGCTCCACCACAATCGCGCCCATATTCGCGCGCAGTAGGGCCTGGTAGAAGGCGTTTTGCGCTGTGGCGCTGTTGGGGTTCTTGTTGGCCACCTCCTCCATGTGCGCTAGTAGGTTGCGCGAGGTATTGGCGCCGAAGACGGTGCGGTGTTGTGGCTTCAGGATGCGTGTGAATGGTGTGCGCGGCTGCGAGAGGCGGAAGGCGGTGATGCTGCTTATTTGTCTGGATGTGATGGACGAGGTGGGGAGACGGCGGGCGAGGGGGTTGGCAGCAGCGAGGGTGCCGCGGCGCATTGTGGAGAGGGTGTCACGAGCTGTGAAGGGGGTGAGGGCCGCATTTCGATATTCGCTGAGTGACGACGTCAGGCCGCGGGCGGTCTGGAGGCACTCTGGGAGGACAGGTTTCGATGGCTGGGGAAGTGAAGTTAGTATCAATGCGCTGAACAAGGCTGCCTATGTTGATGGAGAACTAGGGATGGTAGAGTTAAGCTTACTTGCATAACCGCCGCCGCTTGAGGCTGTACTTCCGACCGCTGCGAAGGCCTAGACTGCTTCGACTGTGTCCTCGCCCCGGCACTCCGCAACGGCGCACCCATCACATTAACCATCGACGGCCATAGCTCCGTCGTAGCCGCTGCGACGCTCTGTAGACCACAAATCAGCACACCGCGCTCATCACACACCCTGCTCCTCCGCAATCGCAAGACGGGTCGTCGGGACAAAAAAAACTCACCGGCAAGGCAGAAGCCTGGAACGCCATCCTACAGGCTCCCCGTCTGAAACCCCTCTAGATTGAAACAAAGGAAAGAGATATACAATAGATAAAAAACGGCGCTGAGGTGAAGGAGTGTCGCGGCCGTTTGTTGGGACCGTTTGGGGGGGCGTGTGGTCGCGAGATCGGTGATGTTGAGGCGACAGATCGTGTACGTCGGCATCGCCAACATTTCGGCCGGTGTTCGGGGTTGTGCGCTAAACCGGATGGGGTAAGGTATCACGGCATTTATTGGTCTGTGCGGCTTCTTAGGAGATCGATAGGAGACGATCGGGTGGATGACAGATCTGATTAACAACTTTGGTAAATTTCATCGGAAATGTGAAGTTGGTATTTGTAACGAAAGTTCAATATATGGGACCTGTAGATGGGGATATTTAGCTATATGGATTAAGAGTTTTCCTGGGTTGTTTGGTTATGAAAGCTTTTTTACACGATGATTCTCGGATTTAAGGATCTATCTATATTGTAGTCTTGGACATATGTCCGGGGTTAACTCCAATGCACCAGCACATATGCTTCAAAATATGAAATTCGGCGTTCGTAGTAAAAGTCCGATATAAAGGCCTTGTGGACAGGGTGTCTAGCTATATGGATTGAAATCTCGGCCGTCTTCTCGTGGATCGTATTTAGAAGCCTTTTTTTACACTACAATTATTAGATTGTGAGGATATACATCGTGGTATATCTAAGTTCAACTACAAACATCATCTCACGCATCTACAAACATACAAATATTCATAAACATACTGTATACTGTAAATAATCCATTCCCACATCTGCATTCATTCATCCCCAAACCTAGCTACAAAAACTCTCTCTCTCAACTATAGTTACATCCCCCCCAATTCCCACCAAAAAACAAAAAAAAAATCGCCAAAATCGTCAACTCAACTAAACAAAAAAGCTAAGAAGACGGTTGGAAAAAAAAACGACAAATGTGCTTCAGGGTATTTCGTTAGTACATTACATGCCCACCTCCTCCTCCACTCCCACCTTCCTTCCTCCCATCCCACCAGTTCCGCCCAAAAATTATACACCAATCCCCCCCATCCATCCATCCTCCATTCCCACCTCCGCCATAGAAAACGCGTCCGCAAAAACCAGAAAAGCTGCAAAAAAAAGAGCAAAAATCCACCCATCCATCCCCCCATCAAGGTCATCATCCAGCAAATCCCTAAAAGGACCGCGTTGGTGTGTATGCGCTATGAGTACGCAAGATCAAATAAGTAAAGACGCAAATCGAGTAGCAAGTAAAATAAAATAGTAACAACCCAAAACGGACGCCAGTGAAGAAGCAAGAGCGGTAGGAGTCCGAATAAGGTGTCGAGGGCGCGCTTGTTGTGTGATAGAGGTGATAGAGGTAGTCGGGCGGTGGTTGTGTAGAGTTGAGGTGGCCCTTTTCATTAGGAGGAAACGTAATAGGAGTCGGTAGTCGGTATTTCGGGGTCTCGTGCGTGTGTGTCATCAATATAATAATCGGAATGTTTTTGTATAGTGTAGTCGTAGTGGGTTGGTGTATAGACATCTCGTCTAAAATCTGTCATCTTCGTCTTCATCTCTGTCGTCGTAGCACCAGGCGTTTGCGTTTGCGTATGTGTATGTATATCTCTTCCTCAAAAGCAAATCAAAGATTCTCACACCTCGCACTAGGCAACTGCATACTCGGATCCTCAAAGGCCTCCATCTTCACCTGCCACGGATCATACAACCCGGAGCTCGTATACGAGTTAATCGCACTAATCACCTCCACCGGCTCTTGAAACGGCGCTTGAGCATACCATTGCTCCTGCGGCGTCTGGTACTGCTGTTGCGGCGGGTTCGGGATAGCTTGTACCTGCACCTGTTGTACCTGCTGTTGTTGTTGCTGGTGCTGTTGGTACTGGACGACTGGAACCTGTTGTTGCTGCTGTTGCTGATCGATGGGAGAGGGTTGGTGGACTTGCTGCGCTGGGCATTCAAATTTCTGAATCGGCTGCTGCTGGTGTGCGTAATACAGCTCTGGCGGGGGAGGCGTGCGTGTCGACAACGCGGAGTAAGTATCTGAACCTGCGTCGACGGAGGCGGGGAGGGGTTGTGTCGTATACGGGATTTGGCGATCCGGCATTTGGCGAGCGATGTAAGTCTGGATGTGGATATTTGGGTTTGTGTTCATAGTAGCGACGCCGGGGTTGTTTTGTTCGGAAATAAAGTAAGGGTGTTGTTGGTGGATAGTAGGTTGTCGTTGCTGTTGCTGAATCAGTTCCTGCGGATGTCTCTGATCCTGCAGCGACAGCGAGCGATGCTGATAATGCCCTGGACTCTCCGAGAGGCTATGACGCGGCGGGTAAATTTCCGCGGTCGTCACGTAGGGTTGCGAGTTTGCATTATGGTGGTGCCCGAAATCAGCAAAGGATTGCGAGCGGTGGATGGCTTGGTGGTGGCCCTGCACCACGTTGTGGGAGATGACTGTGTTGAGGTCCTGGGGCCAGTGGGCTTGCGTCACGAGTTGGGGTGTTGATGGTGACTCGCCCATGTCGGAGTCGGAGGTGTCGCCGTCTTCCAGCTCGGAGGAGTTGACGCCTCCGCCGCGCTGGTGGGAGCGGCGCTGGTGCTTTACCATTGTGGTTTTGCGGCAGAAACTAGAGAGTGTTAGATTAGACGGTGGAATGGGAAGGGGTTTGACGGGGCGTACCTCTTCAAGCAGCCTTCGTGGGCGCATTTATACGGGCGTTTGCCGGTGTGAATACGGCGATGGCGAGCGAGACTCGATGACTGGCGCGGGTTAGAAAAGAGGTGGGCAAAAGGCATGGATGGCCGGAGGGGAGGGCACTCACGTCTGAGAACCGTTTGCCGCATCCTAATTGCTGGCATTGGTGCGGCTTCTCGCCGGTGTGTGTGCGGATATGGACAGTGAGGGCGCTCCTCTGGATGAAGCTCTTGTTGCAGCCGGGTGTTAGGCAGGAGTATGGGCGTTCATTGGTGTGGATTCTGAAGTGTCTCTGCAGGTCGGATTTTCTGTTGAAGTTCTGTTTGCTTGCCATTAGTATGCGGTCACTCCACCTAGACTCTGGGGCGTGGTGGTGCGAGTCTGCACAAACGGCGGACTCACCTTCTGGCATGACGGCCACTCGCACTGGAAGGGTCGAACAGTGGGTTCATTCTCAACCAGCTCCATGAGTTCCATTCTAGATCCTCAGCGTCGACGTGTGAATGGGTATGAGATGCTGGACTGGAGGCAGGTAGTTGTTTGCGGTTTGCCTCAAGACGCCTCACGGGGTTTGGTGGTTGGTGGTTGGGGCGGGCACGGAAATAAATGGGGATCTCTGCTGTATTATAACAAGCAGGTCCGAGGTATATAGCTAAGTTTCTGCTTGGGTCGTGTTCTTGTGGCGGGATTGTTTGGAGGCTTTTTAGATCAGAGCTGGGGGTACGGCGTGGCAGCGTGGCTATCCGCAAGCCAGAGCCATCAAGAGTGGATCTTGCAGAAAGAGGGAGGGGAGGGTGGGGAGGGGGAAGGGATAGAGACGTTTGGGAGACGCAGAGCACGGTAGATGGAGGGGGGGGGAGGGTGTGATGAAGATGAAGATGGAGGTGGAGAGGGGGGTAGGAGGGCAGGAAGTGGGTTGAGACTAGGGGGACAGGAGTTGCATTGGAAAATGCGGTTGATTTGGACAGATCGGAGATAGTGAGGTTTAGTTAAAGAGCATGGGAACGGGATGGATTAATGGATGCGCTAGTAGAGATGCATGTAGTAGTGTAGTATGTGGTGTGTTATGTGGTGTAGTAGTGTCGTAGGGGGAGTGGAGTGGGGAGGAAGGGATAAGAGAGGAGGAAGAGAGGGAGAGGGAGGGGGTTAGAGGGATGGGTCGATGCCGTGATAGACGTTTTTATTTACTACGGTAGGGGTATAATATGGTTATGGTAAGGGTATTATAGTAAGGGTATGAAAAGGAAGGAGCAAGCAGGCAAGTGGGTGAAAAAAGGCTTGTGTCGTTATGTGTATGTGTGAGGGAAGGCACATTTTTCCCTACATCCAATTTTCTGGGGTTAGTTCCAGCAACAACTCTCTTCTCGCATTTACCGCTAGCTCCGCAGTCCTAAGACACTCTAGTATGTTATGGAAGGGGTGGAAGGAGAGGAAGGGGCAGACTAGAATCGATCTTGCCCTGTCCCTGTCTCTGTCCTTGTCCTTGTCCTTACATTAGTACTGTACTAACAAAACCTACGCTAAGGGTTATATATGCGAATCCCTGTCCTATAGCCCCTTAGAACTGGGGTGGTGGGTGTAAGTGGGTGTAGGTGGGGGTTCCCCTTGTCATGCTTTACCCTTCTGTCTTCTGTACCCTTGTCATGTCATGTCAACTGCAAAACCCACATGTGCAGTTACAGTCGAGTCTCGTTAAGACGATACTCGATGGCGCGATATTCGCGTTAAGACAATATATTTTGCAGCACCAAACCCCTTGTTCACTGCAAAATTATGCTCGATAAACCGATATTCTCGTTAATACGATTAAAAACACTCGAAACAGGGGTGTCCGGATTACATCGTCTTAACGAGACTTGACTGTAGTTATAGTTTGCAGTACCATAACTAGTAGTAAGTGCCACTAGTGGTACTCCGTAGTGGAGAGGACAGTAGTGCAGAAATAAGAAAAAGAGGGATAGTAGTAGGAGGTAGTAGTAGTAGAAGGTAGCAGTAGTAGGAGGAGGTAGTAGTAGCAGGGGCAGGAGTAGAGGCAGTAGTTAGAGGCAGTAGTTAGAGGCAGTAGTTAGAGGCAGTAGTTAGAGGCAGTAGTTAGAGGCAGTAGTTAGAGGTAGTACTGTAGTAGAGGCAGTAGCAGAGTAGAGTGCCACTAGTGCATGTATGGGCAGCAGTAGGGGCAAAGACTACCGACAGATAGTACGGAGGTAACTTGCAAACATTACCTCCGTTCTCCACAATCCAACGCAAATATCTACGGAGTTTGTGTACTTCTACTTCTACCACCACCACAATTACAATACAGCCCTTTCTTACAGTTAGTCCACGCCGCCATACTATATCTCGCATCCATCGCATTCACTCTTCCCCGTACTAAAACCCAATACCAATCCCAAATCCCAAATACAATAGAGTAAGTACACCTCCCTAGCAGTATATGCACTCTATTCCACGACTCAAGACTCCCATCTTCCGGTCATAAGTGGCGCTGGTGGTGTTAGTCGCCTGCGTCGGCGGAGGAGACTAGAGCCAACAAGGCGCCTATACTCGGGATTCATGTGAGTCCGTCTGTCTCAGGCTGTGAAATCTTCAATGGAACGCCGCCCGTTGCTGTCCCGTCCCCAGCGAGTGCCGCGGCGTGGCGTCTTCGAAAATCCATCACTCCAGCATGTAGTTGCATACTTCACGAGCATAAACATAAATACCATCGTCTATCATTCCCTAACAAGATCAAGTCCTCTCCGTCCTATCCATATTTTACCGCGATCACTCCATCTCCCATCCACCCCCCCACCGCCCCGCAGTCCATCACCATGACCTCAACACCACCGCGATCCGCTACAGATTGACCGACGAGCCCCATCCGTCAAATCTCACGCATCTCACCTCTCCCTCACCTCCGCGGAGATCCCACCCCCCATCATCTTCCCAAATCTCACACAAAGTGGGCTAACTTTCTCGCGGATCGCGGGTCTGGCTTAGTTTACGCAGCGCATTAACCTTCAACACGGGATAGCTCGTCAGCGCGAGTGAGTGGTAGTGGGCTAAGATCTAGCGCCGCACCGCGTGGCACACGGGTTGCGAAGCGCGGATTAGGAGGAGGGCAAGGCAGGGCAGCAGGGCGGACTAGCTACCTAACCACAGTAACTTACTACTGAGCAGCTAAATAAGTGCTCGTCTCTACGTACTGTATGTATGTTATGTATAGTTAAGGAGGCGCGACCAGGTGGGCAAATTAGAGATTACGCATCCTAAAATAAACATCCACTAGACCATCTCCGTATCTTCAAATCACAGCTGCATTATTAGTATACAGACAGGCACATCACACCTCAAAGGGGACCCAGTTCATCCGAAGCCCGAAAGTGAGACTCCGCCGACCGGGCGGGGCTGGCGACAAAAACACCCCGAACTCCGATTCATAAGGGGAGGGGATAATACTTGCCGATGCCGTAGGCTGTGCTGTAAGGCATGAACGGGCGAGAAGTCGGGCGACTCGGGTTTAGCATTGTTTTCCTCACAAGCGCTTAAGGTTACCGCGTCCCCTTGCTTACACCGGGGTAGTCGCCCAGCTGCTGTGGTCACGAAAAACAGTTATTTCCCTGCTCCTTAGTAAAACCGTAAACACCTCGGTCTTAACGCCCTAACTACGTACTGTACTATAACCTCAAAATCCCACACGGCACGGCAGAAGAACCTTCGATTCTTCCCCCACCCGGACGCTAAGCCGGAACGGGGGACCGAGAAACGAAGTATCAGCGCCCTAGTCCCGATTGGGATAGAGTCAGGAACGGGACTTTACTCAGACTCCGAATACGGTGTGCGAGATGTGCGGGATGTGATGTGCGAGATGATGTGGGTGTGTGTGTATGTGTGCCGCCGTGCCGCGCTGATTATGGCCATCATTACCGTATTAGGGGTGCGGATGGTGTATACGCGTGTTACGGCGTAGTGCTGCTGGGTTGGTGAGGAAGGAATGGGGGAAGATAGTTAGACCCCTCCCAATGTCTCGGAGGTCTGGCAGCGTGCATAAGCACCGTAGGTGCCGTCCTAGTGCTGTACTGTACCCTCCCTCCATCGCTGCGAAATAGGCATACTTCCACCTCCCACATGGACACGGCACAGTGTGGATATAGCTTGGGAACAGCCAAGCCAAGGCCCTTCATATCAGCAGGGTCGGGGGTTCAGAAATCGAATGGATCCCCTCTACTCGGTCTCGATGCCTCTATTCCCAGTGCTTATTTGGTCTTGGTGAGGAGGAGTGAGGCAGGGCATTATTGACCTCGTCTGTCGAGATACTGCTCAGCGAGCTAGCTATACTCTGTACTTACTATTTGCCCACTTTATCACCTATTAACACCGAGAATGCCACCTGCCAAGAGGCGGCGGGTCCACTCCTTTCATATCCCCAATCCCACGTTTTGCGGTAGAAGGGATGACCAAGACGCTTGCTAATACCAGTGTGTTCGTACTGTGCCGTCCATCTCAGCGGCCCAGCCAGTTAGTAAACAGGTCCAATACAATAGAATACAATGCAAATACCGTCAGCTAACTAACTAATCCCCTCCCCAGCCCAGCGAGCGCCCAGCAACCCATCGCCTTAACTTCCCCCCTTAGACCTAGGCTTGCGCGGCCCAGCTTACCAAAAGGCGCGCTATTCATGCGGTGGGATGGTCCACTCTCCCACTCGTTGTCTCGTACGTACAAGTACAGTACGGACAGTACTTGCCCCGTCGCTCGCACTCGCACCCCGGATATCGTATATCGTACCAGGAAGCCGGCTGAGGAGAAGTAGGGCATGCATGCGGGGATGTTACTTTCTACTAAATAGTGTACGTACTGTATTGCGATCCACTGTATTACCTCATGGCGGATTTTGGGATGGTGATGCTCAAACACGCTTTACCTACTGTGAAGTATGCTTCTATGCTGTGATCGGGGATACGGCAAATATCACATACTCTCTCGGGCAATTTTGTGCCTTGAAGCGGTGTTGCACACGCGCTTCACACCGAGACGAGTCGTGCAGTTTTTTTACCCTGTAATGCAGCACAAGCGCGGTGGACATCACATCAAGATTATCATGCAGCGTTGGCGGAGGGAGAGAATCCCCCGACTGGCTGTGTCGAAGCACCACGCGACACCTCGCCGCTGTTTCACCCTATCTCCCTCCTCCAACCCACCAGCTTAGACATCCGTTTCAACCCACCGTGCGCATCATAGTACACAGTAATATCCCCACGAACGCCTGATCCAACCGCCCCATAGAAGCCTAGAAGCATGCAAGAAGAACCTAACTCAGCGTCTGGCGAGTAGTGTAAACAGGCTATTACCAACAGCAACAGCGTCACTGCGGTGGTGCTGTGAAGGAAGGAAGGTGTGGGTTCGTGTCGAGATTTGCGGTTCATGCGTTCCAGAAGGAGGGGACGGGATGGGGATGCAGGAGATGGCGCTTGGATAGCCAGTTAGGGGGGTGTGTAAACAATCAATGCTGTAATTTGCGCCCCGTATGCCTGGATGGGCTCGTACGTTATATCGGGGCATTGCCATCCCGTGAACCTGCCATCCCACCTCGGCGCCGTGGGCTGTATGGGTAGGGGTAGAGGGTGATCTTCGGCGCGCAGGGTGCGCGAGCTGTGATAAGCAGTTGGTCTCCGCTGTCTGAACAACGGTGCAAGGCTATGAGAAGAAGAAGTATCTATACCCTACTCTGACCTCCTAACGGCGCAAATCCATGATGAGTAGCTATACCCCGACCTCTGGACAACAAAAGGCTCACCCAGCCACTGTCCCGCGCCCTCTCGGAGTCTGCACCACAACTGGATGGTTGATTGCAGGCGCGGTGATGGTTTGGTACTAGCACTACTCACTTATTCACCTTGCTGCACCTCACTACGGAACGGAGGAGGAGCAGAGTAGAGTAAGGCGAAACACGGCAGCTTAGTCCGTGTTTTAGTCCTCACCCCCGGATACAGCTCCGTATCGCATGGCAGCATGGATGCGTGCCCTGACTGGGTCCTGACGAGGGTTCCTGACGGGGTCCTGGCGGGGATGCGGAACCCTGCTCGGCTACACCGGGGGGTGTGTGGCAGGGGATAGGGGTAGGGAGACGGTAGGGAGACGGTAGGGGGTATGCAGCAGGCAGTGTATTGTACTGTAGCATCGCAGCCCCCCGAGGCTCTGTCTCTGTAGCGCACGTTTTTGTCGAAGGGGTGGGGTGGGTGGTTGTGTTGGTGATGGTGATGGTGTGAGGGTGCAGCTCTTCCCCAATCTTGGACTGGTGGTGCTCAGGGGGGTTCCTGGTCTGGTTAGGGTAGGGGGAAGGACTAGCGTACCATTCTCGTGCCATGGTTTCCATCAATGATCATGAGCGGGAGTGTTGCCCGTCGGTCGATGTGTTGGTTGTGTCCCTCTCAGCCTTGTGGCGTTGGGGCTAGTTTGAACCATACTTTCGTTCGAAGCATTCAGATGCTTCTATGGCGGTGTTGTTGGGGCTGATGATTTGCAATTGTATTCAGATCCCGATTCTGAAGTCGATTTTCCCATCCTCATCCCCTTTTCGAGCTCCCCCGCATCGTAGGTGGAGTAGACACCACACACATCCATACTGTACGCCAGGATCGTAATCCCCTCCCCACGACTGGACTGTCCTGGTGGTCCAAATGCCTCGTCACACACAGGGTTTGTGCATACCCAATGCATATTTTCAAATCCATGCATATAATACAAGGACAAGCCCTCCATAACGGCCCAGCCAGGGCGTCGCCAGCCAGGACCAGGCAAGGACAAGAAGCTCAGGCACCGCCTCTCTCCCCGTCTTCTCCCATCCCCATTCTTCACCATCACCCGCGGGTGTACCTGGCCCCGAATCAAGATCCCAACGGCACTCGTAATTCAGCCGGCCATTTAGCCAACCGGTGTTCGAAACGGCACCTCGCCGAGACGGAACGGGGCGGTGTGAGAAAAAAAACCCAACAAGGCCATTGCCTAAAGTGCGCACACCACCAATTTTTCTGTAGTTGCGTTTGAAGTGCACCGCTTTGGGTGGGCGGGCGCTGTTGGTGAGCGATGGCTGGGCTGCGTGTTCTGTCGATCGCGGACGTGCGCGCGGAGGGGGCAGATCGGGATTGTGTGATTGATGGGTCGGCTTGGTGGGTGGTGGGGAGCGGGGACTAGAGGATGAGGGGCAAAGATATGCCTCTGGTGTCTTCTGAAACGTAGGGCGACCGTTGCCGCTAGGAGCGAGAGCCGGATGGATGGTCTTGATTGAGATCGACGCGCGCGGTGGACACGGATTTTTCTTGATATTGGGAGGTGCATGACACATAGATTATGAGTGTTGTTATTGTTTGTGGGGGATTGGGTTCCTGCAATTCCAGCTTTTATCTTGCATGATAGCAGGCAATTACTTGGAATATAGTGAACTTGCGTCCGCCGTTAGAAGATGATGGGGTTGGGTTCCTACGCCGGGATTGGGAGTACCCGTTGTTACGAGATGACAAGTTTGCAACTGGGCTACGCTATTTCTAGACACTGGAACGCCGGCGACGATACTATCACGGGTTTCAGGAGACGCAACTTGCTGTGTTCGGTCGCCGGTATGGCGACAGGAGCCTCATGCTCGAGGAACTGACGTTGCTATGTGGAGTGCAAGGGCCACTTTTCCAACGCGGGAAGACAGTGGGATCCGGGACGAGCCTTTCGAGTGTGCAATCCATGTCCCAGTATGCAAAGAATTGCTTTTTGCAAAGTTGCGGTGAAACTACTGTACAGTATGTTATCCCCTTCCCGTTCCATTTCTGGTTCAATCCTTCACCGAATGATGGCGCGATGGGTAATGGGGAACGATCGATTCGAGCGATGTCTCGATCGAGGACCTGTCCGAATCCATACATGGCTGCGGCCCATGACAAAGTGCGGAATTAATGGCAAACATCCTAGCCCCTTGTCTTTTGTAACCCCTCCGAAACAACTAAGAGCAGAATTATGTACACACTCTATGTACGCCGAAACGAACTAAACAGCTCTCATGCGAACACAGGGTCCAAGTGCGATATCTACCTACGGGTAATAGGCAGCTGACCTTGCAAATGTCTGTGGGAGAATATCTGACCTCCGGTGCAGCGTCAAAGCAAAGTAAAACATTGTGTTCAGCTTATGCACGTCACCCTGCGATTTTCACGGCCCTATACCGCAATCCACTTACTCGCCGTCCGCGGTGGGAGAATGGCAAGGCCAGTAGCATGACGCGGGATGGTAAACAGATGCACGAATACGATGGTCGAATGGATGAATATGGGGCGATCAACGCTTGTTTGTAAGTGACAGGACGATCCCAGTTGTCGAGAATGGATGCTGAGGAGGCAGGATCTCCACCTCGCGGAGGACACCCCGTTTAGGGCTCAGAGATTCAACGGTTGGGGGAGGGAGAGATCTTCATGTTCCGGAAGTTGACCGAACGCCTATCATCTAGGAACACCGTCATATCGTTACTCTTCAAGCAATAGCAGCACCCAGATATGAGCTGTTTTACAGCATTGAAATCTCTACGTATGAGCCCATTCTTACCATATATCAGATCCAATCAAGGCAGGAATGGAAAATCAACAGGCATATCTACCGTGCACCCGCGGCCAACTACCGCTTCCCCGCCCCCAAAACACCAATTACAGTTGTTACCAGCCCCCACCTCTGACCATCCCAACGCTGTGCTCCCAGGAGCATCCTAAATTCACATTCACATATTACCCGGAAAAGAATTGTCCGACGACAGGAGGTCTTTTCCATCCCCAACCTGCTGCTGCATGTCTGGCAAGAACTGCTGTGGTGGTGCAGAGGGGCCAGTGCTTCATGCAGGCACCTCCCGATAACTTCCGTCAAACAGAAAACAACGCGGCCAGGTCTGCCCTGCCACTCAAGGTTGGAGATGATGCAGCTCAATACCGTGCCGCGAGTGCATGCTTACCGCCCGTTGGATCCCTCCGTTGCTCCTTCTCAGCGGTGAGCATCCGGGGGGACATCCCGCTCCCGCCCCCACCCTTGCGCCGGGCGCCATAGGGTTCGGGTTCGGCACCTTAGAATCTCTCTCTCCTATCCGTCGGATCGGCGCAAGTGGGCCAGAGGGAGGTCGTCAGCGCTTGTACGGAAATAGAACATTGGCTAAGAAATGAGAAGTGAATCCAACATTTTTATGTCATGTTTGCTAGGGATAGAGACACTCCACTCGTGGGTCAGGGGGCCCCTTGAGGTCCACTACCAAAGCCTGAGGGTACAATTCAACCCCGTCAGCTCTGGACCGCACAGACAGAGGAGACGGTTTATGAAATCACGATCATTGGGTCCAGGTGAGACAACATGATTATTCGCTGGCGTATTCGCTCTTTAGAAGACGACGTAATGAACATCAATTACCGCGCCACCGCGCTCATCCCGCGTCCCGTATCAATCATCCAGTTGTCGTCGAGCACAGTAATTAAACCACCACCCAAAAAAAACTCGGTAGTGCCACTGCCATCCAGATCTGGCAAGACTCTAACGTAAGAGGGGTACCGCATCTGCGCCAAAAAGCCTTTCTTCGCCAGTTATCGACACTTTCAGGCTAAAAATCCCCGCAACGCCTGCCCTTGGCACACGAACCCCACCATCCTCCGCTCTCCGCCCCGCCACGGTCCTTCTCCGGCGATGTGACGCTACACTGGGTAAATCCGACTCGGGGAATCCTTTCTCCTCTCCTGACGACCCCTGGGGCATAGTTGCTCTAGTCGGTGGTAGTCCAACAGGGCATGTTTCCCAGCAACTCGTTTTTTAACGGGGGATTCCCTGCTCATCAGGGGCAGGGTACGGCTGCATGGCCTACTTTAGATGAATTACCCCCACCAGCCTCCTCTTTCATCGCGCGTGGGCAACGTGGATGTTGAGGCGCGGTGGGAGATTTACGTAGCACCTTGCGCCGTATAACCGGACTACTACGGGGAAAGCTCTTATGTCCGCGTTAGTATGGGTAAGATCGCTGATGCTACTAAGTGTGGAGATTTACGAAGGTGGAATTGAGCCTGATCTGATGGAGGATGAGAAAGGAAACGCCAATCCTCCTGAATCGATACGGGTGATCCTGCGTGAGTTGTGGCGTAAGGACGGGGTAGAGCACCTCTGCAGTAAGACATGTGCAACGAAATCCCCTTCTTTCTCTGCAGTTTGGGGGAGGCCTGCACCCACACCATCCACGGTACACAGGCATAGACATGGATCCGTTGGAGCTTGATGGTGTCCCCCTGATGCCACGTTCTGCACCTGCAGATCACCCCGCCCGATCTAGCGAATGAACAACCCGCTGCCTCGGAAATTATCCTTGGGGACTCCCACCACTGCCAAACCGTCGAGGGTTGCATCCAAATTAGCCCCGCCCTCCTGCTGTATGTATTTGCGTGCTACATCGGGCGCTACTCCCCTCTGGCCATCGGACGAGACATCGCTAACTCCACCTTCGAGAAGTCATGGGTTGTTGGGGCTACTGGCGTTCTAGTCCATGTGGATGTCTCACCTGGCTTACAGTTCTCCCCCACTTCACGACAGACTACGCTTTTCATCCACGTATCAAACGACTGTGGTTGCGAAAGGAGCGCGAAGCGTCGCGCCTCGATGCTGGTTTGGAGATGAGATGGGACGAGCTCACGACGCTTCGTATATTATGGAGCATGCAGCCCTCTTGGGGTGCAGTTCCCTCTCCACGGTGCAGTAGTTTGACGATCAGGAGTTGCTTGGTGAGCGGGCGAGGTTCATGGGCATGTCTCATGTGGAGGTCAGCTGAAACCCAAAGGAAGGTTAGGGCTGCGTTTTGAAAATCCAGTAGGCAGAAATTGGCGCGACGGAGCAAGTCGCAAGGGCTGGGCCTTCACAGAGCCTGAAGCTTCAAGTACGTAATTGTTTGAGGGCCCTGTGCCACTATCAGAAATAGAGTGCCGATGACATAGTTGTGCCTGTTCCTCGTGGCTGCTGAAGATAACCCCACGTAACCATTCTGCGACATCTCCCGCTATCCCTGGCCCGGTGTGGCTGTTTCGGCTCCAGCCTTCTACGAAATCTAAGAAATGCATCACGTGTAGCTGCGCGAACTGGGTCCGTGAGGTTGCGCTGGCGTGGTGGTGTGCAGGAGCCAGCAGTTCGTGGTTGCAACACATTCATCTCGATTGGGACCTGAGGTTGCGTTGCATGTAGGGGAACGCACCTGATGCGGACGGTAGGGGTGGACGGTTAATGACAATTCCCCTCGTTTGAACTCTCATCGACAGGGAAAGGGGACGAAAGGAGTTTGCGGGGTTAACTATCGAGGCTGGACAAAAGAGGGGCTTGAATGAAAATTTGAGGTAACCGAGGGTATTGGATTGAGGGGCTGGAAAGCTGGTCGACGAGGTTGATTTCGGCCACCCCGCAATTCTAGATGACTTCGTGATGAGCGCAGCTGGTGGTGGTCTGCCAACAAGGCAATAAATTGATGGAAGTGTGGAACCGTTCGGGACACGCGGGACAGCGAGAGGCAAAGGATAGGGCGGCTCGGCCTCGGGGCGCAGTGATGGTGAAACAGTAATGGCCTAGGAGAAGTTTTGTATTGAGCGGAGGCTCTTTCGGACGCCAATAGTTAATTTTGGCACTTGCCAAGCGCGCTTGAAAGACGCTTGAAAGACTAGACGCAATGAGCCCCATAGTCATCGCGGTTGTTTTGCCCATATCTGGTGAGGGAGGCGTTAAAAGGGGGTTTCTGGTTTGTGAAGCACGCACTTCAATAGGCCAATAGGCCTCTTTGGTTGGTAGGCAGACTTTCCAGATGCTGAAGTGATTTGCGTGAGGTAAGAGCCTGTGCACGGCTTTCAGTCCAGTCTGCCTCATCTCCACGTATCTTTTTCTGGCCTAGATCAGACATGAGAAAAGGGGGGAAATCTGACTAGGACCTTGAGAATTCAAGGAAATCTCCTGGTAGCTCGAAGCCGGCCTCTTTCAATGGGTATCGAGACGAGTGGTAACGTAAGTTGGATTTTACCGTTCTTCGTTGTGTTGTGTCCCCGAGGCGACAGTTTCCCTTCTGAGTCCAGCTGCATTATTTCCTTTCTCTCATCACAGTTAAGCAGCAGATGACGAGAACTGAGAAAGGGATTTGTAGAATGGACGCTTTCTTATGTCTTTGTTATCTTGAATTTACCTCGGCAGATTCTTCGATGAAGTCGGTTTTTCTCCCTTCTCACATGCTGCCTCCTCTCACATGCTGAACAAAAATCGTGTCTGACTAGTATCAGCTCCTTCTCCCAACACAAGGCAAGCAAAATACATCTTTACTTGCTCATTACCATTTCTTGCTGCACTCGATAGATGTGTCCTTGAAGTCTCGGATGGCCCTTCTTCCGGTATGCATCTCTGGTCTTTACCCATCCTCGGTATCCAGATAGTTCATATTAGGGGCCGAACCCCATTTCTCCTTCTTCCACAATACTATTTTGTCATGTCATACTGTGCTTGATGGCCGGATCCTCCTATTGCTTTCTTCACATTGGGCAGGTCTCACCGCTATTTCGTCCCAAGCTCGGTGCTTCTAGATAATCCAAGCTCTGGACAAGTGATCCTGGATACACATGGACCACGCAGTCATGAAAACGCTGGGAATGCCATGTTCAGCGAGCCTCTTGGTCCTGGGTGTATACCCCGCAGTATGTCGATTTCCTGGCTACCATGTTGTGAGTCTTCCCTGGATTCGTCGTCTATATTTTCAGTTGAATTTTCGAATCCGTTGGTCAAATAGTGCTTCGGGCAGCCACTTTTTCGTATTCCGATCCACAGCATTTGTTTCTTATGCAAGGGAAACCTAGATTTATCACCGTTGGTAAACAAGCATCAAGCATTCACAAGAGCGGAGATATTGGCCATGGAACAGCGGTAAGAAAACGGCTGCATGGACTCATGGGAGGGCATTGACAAACACACCATGAACAGCAAATGGCGGGAAGCACAGTCTTATAGATTCAGCAGCCTATAGCAGATCTCCAAGCCACAATCCTCTCCAACACAAACCTCCAACCCCAGATCCAAGTCCCAACAGCCGTAGCTAACAGCCTCAATCGCACGCACAGAGCCACTACCGACCACACACCCTCCTCTGGCAAGAATAGCCACCCTCTCCCGCCGCCCCAAAACTCCGAATTACCCATATTACCAACCTTAAAAAAATCGCCTATACCCTCCCTCGCGTCGCGGCTGACACCCGCTGCACCCGGCGCATTCAGCCGCCACAGCGCCCGCCCTAGATCCCCGAGATGGATGCAGGCGCGCATTATCAGATAAAAAGCGGACGGGGATTCAGGATCTTGAGACTCGGGGACTCACGGTTGGGGATGGGTAGATATCGATAAGATGGGATGGGATGGGGTGCGGATAGATTCAACGTTTCGTCTGAGGATAACTGCCGATGCGGGTAATATCTATCTGCCACGGCCCCCATCCCTTCTTCCAACGGCGAGATAAAGCTGGCATCGCCGACTACATGCAGGAAAAAGCGGTCAGCGATGTTTATGCATTTTTCTCAAACAGAATGGCAACATGGGATGTTCGATGTAGAGTGGATCACGCAGGTATATTATCATATTCCGTCTGACCGCCGCCGGTGCGCATCGTAGCCATGGCCAACCCGGCCTCTGATCTCCCCGCCATTCCCATTATTACCCCCATTATCCCATTACCCCGCCAAATATGTTCCGACCCCTCTGTATGTTTCCACGTTTCCCCAGAAATTATGTCCTCCCTGGTCTTACGTTGCATGCTGCCATCTGCAATAAATATCTTCACCAACTCCAGCCCCTAAATGCTCACCGCCTCAATGCGCCAGCGCCAACCTCGTACCTAAAACCAGGATCGAGGGCAAAAGAATTCCACCACATGATTACTTCCAAAACGCCTAGAAAAGAGCAAAGCTATATGCGTCCATTGCTAATGACCTCTCGCTCGAGCACCTCCACCTCACCGGTCTCAGCCGTCCGCCGCCGCTCCAGGACCCAGCGCTCCCCGGTGATGGGGTCTTCTTCTTTCATGTACGAGATGCTGTCGCTGCTGCCTGTGTGGCGGTGCTTCTTCAGCTCGGCGCATTTCTCCTTGGGCTTGTTGCCGCTCTGGGAGAAAGAGATAGAGTCATGATCGAAATGCGTTGAGGTGGGTGATGTGATCCGGGAGGTTGACTGAATATTAGACCGTGATGAAGTAGTAGAGCTGCGGTTGGCGGTTTGTACTGGGCCCTGTTGTGTCTGTAGCTGGGCTTTCATTAGAGGGTTGGGATTGAACTGCGTCTCCGGGCTTGCATTCGGCGAGCTTGCCTCAGAGTCTCGGCCGTAGTCGCTAGTTAGAGAGAATGTGCTTCCCTTCCTGCCGTGCTTCAATAATGCGTTTCCTTGTTGAAACTGATCTCGTTGTTCCACGGGGCTAAAGCTTGATTGCTGCTGCCATGGCGCCATCTGCCCTGAAGGACTCGAACCCGCTTGACCTTGCTGCCATGGTGCCAGCTGCCCTGAAGGACTAGAACCCATCTGATTCTGCTGCCATTGCCCTAAATGTCCCGTACGGTTCCCACCACTATGATCATCCCCCGGGCTCGCCACCGACGGGCTCCCTCCCCCGCTAGCAGGTAGTGATGTCTGACTTCCTCCCCATTGTCCGCGCCGCAACTTGAGCAGTGCGCTCAACGTCATATTTTCATCCTCCTGGTCACTCAAGAGCCCCGCGAGCTGCGCAAGACCAGGGCTCGTCACCGATTGAGAGCCGTGACTCATGTTGCTCGCCAGCTGCGGCAAGCTCATTATGGAGTTGCGATTCGAGTACTCGCTGCGCTCAGTAATTGGCGTGAGATTCGGCTCTCGCACACGCCCGCTCTGGATCCTGATAATCCCTTCAGCTCCACGGGGTCCGAAGAAGCCGCCATTGGCGTAGAGAGCTTCGGTGCCTGCGGGTGCAGAGTAGAAGCCAAATTCTTGACTGTAGAAGCCGTCATCGTCAAAGGCTAGGGCTTCGGCGTTGGCCTCGGCAATGATGGGATCGTCCTCGAAGGCGTCGTCGTAGTCAAAGTCATCTTCTATGCTAGGTGAGTAGGGGTTGGCTTCGTTGGGGTCGCCCTCATACTCGTCAGCAATATTGCCTCCTGGTGTACTATCCCGGCGAAATCTGCCGCTTGCAGCTGCGGCATATGCTGCGGCTGCTAATGCTGATTGATATGCGCTTAGAGTATCTTGTGTCAAGCTCGCAGCCGGCTGCAACAGTTTTGGGCTGCCAGGCTGAGGCTGTGCATCGGACGGTGGGACTGTCAATGGATCCGCTGTCAATTGCTCCTGCTGTGCCGCCTGTTTTTGAGAGTCTGCACTTTCTCTCTTACTGAGATTCAGTGAGTCCGTTGTCGTGTGGATGAGAGGCGGCGAGTATAGAGTCGGGAGAGAAGATAATGGGGCCAGAGGTCGGCCATATTGATCAGTATCATCATTATCGAAGATAGATTCATCAAATTCCGGGCCCTCTGGGTCATAATCGTTGCGGTCAATCATGCCATCATCGAAGTACATATCATCTTCGTCCAGGACTTTCTTCGGGGCGATAATCTGAGATTGTCGATAAGGAACGAGAGGCTCGGTGACAGGCACAGTATCTTCGTCGAGCTCGAGGCCTTCGAGCCCCAGACCACTAAGTTCTCGACTCTGCGCTGTATTTGGGGAGATGCCGGCGTCCTCATAAGAAATTCCATTTGCTTCTTGTGGAGTTCCCTGTGCTTCGGTTTCGGGCTCTCTCGAGATCCCACGGCTGATTGGATTTCCATCCAAGTCTCTCGGCGTGTAATCATTTATAGGGTCCAGTGATCCCATGGGGCCCGTCTGCAAAGTAAACCCGCCAATGCCCCACCTCTGCCCGAACATATCGTCATCGTCATCATCATCGTCGTCCATGTCAGCATTGACGCCGGGAATCCGTTCTTCCAACCCATCATCGTCCATCATATTTTCATAATCGTAATCCTCTTCCTCGTCGAATACTCCGATATCTGGTTCCGGAGTTTCGCTCTGTTTTCTCAGCGCCTTTTCTCTATGCCTGTCCTCTAGCAGCTTTTCCTGGCTAGCTGCTCCGATCATGTCGAAGCTAAATCTAGACGAGTTGCTCTTCATATGCTTCATAGTCGATGAGCTGTCTCGGTTCGAAATGAGAGAAGCATTTCGTAGCTGGCGTTGTGAAGATAAAGACGACGATGAATATTTGGAATGTTTGCGGCGGCTGCTGATCGAGGCCTGTCTGATGGTTTGGGTGTCTTCGTCCTCAAGTAGCCCTGTGTCGCTATTGCCAGATGGGACTGCTTCTCGGAGGCTTTCCTTGGGTTTATTTTGTGCTATTTCGGTTTCTGGGGTATCAGGTTTAGCGGTGCTCGCATCTGGGGTGCTTGCTTTGGTCGATTGTGCTTCCCTGGCATACGCCGGCCGTGGTGGCATCGCCAGGTCACTAAAATCGTTTGCCTTTCGAACATGGGGCCCAGCAGCCGGATACTGCTCGTCCTCGAAATCCTCTTTGAAGGCGGGCGTGTGAGGACTCCTCTCCCCATCTTCGGGCGTCTTCCCCTTTTTGATATCAATCTGAGGCTGTCCAGTCTTCGCTTCAGCGGGCTTTCCATGCGAGACAGTGGGCCTCGGCCTCGGCGCGCTGAAGTCGTGAACCTTCGTCCCGCGGATTCGGGGATCATAGTCCGATGGACTGAGCTGGGTGGGGAAGTTCCCCGTCGGGACCGGTAGGAGCTGCGGCACAGGCTGCACCGTCCTGCGGCGTGCCAGCAGTGACATGGGGTTCAGAAGGTTCAGCCTTGTCTTGCTAGAGCTCTTTTGCGATGCATCGAAGGTGGATATGGGGTTCGCCGGCAACGTTGGTGGCGGCGATGGCATCCGGGCTCCCATTGGTCTCCTGGCAACATGGGCGTGGGTCGATTGAAGGTCTGTGGATGTGACAAATGGCAATCGCCCGCCACCTTGACCCTGCCCTGACGGCTGCTGCATTCCCGTGCCTGACTGCCCATAGCTGTTCTGAGGGGCGTATTGGGGCCGTTCTGATGAATATAAACCTCCATTCGACAGGCGCGATATGGGCACCTGCTCGAAGCTCTTCGGCTCCGTCGTTTTTGCTGCGCCATTCGGTCTAATGGGCATGTGCTCGAAGTTCTTCGGTTCTGTCGGTCTAGCTACGCCATTCGGTCTAATGGGCTCCGACTGCTCCTTCTCGGGCGAAGAAACGCGGGCAATTGGAGGCAGCAACGGAGGGTTGTCCGACGGTGTGCGAGGCCGGTCTGGTGTGCTGTTATCCTCCGTTTTTCGAGATGTGTAAGGATGCGAGTGCTGTTCCGGGGTCAGTTGTGAGGTGCGCTCGAAGGAGTGCGGCCGGTCCGAAATGGGGGAGACTGGATTCGAGGATGGATTGCGCCTGTGCGGCTTCAGGTATGAGAACATGCTGGTCGACATGCGACAATCGCGTTGTAAACGTCTGCAATTATGTTAAAGGCTAAAGAGGTGTTTGGGTCAGTTTTGGTCCACCTGTAGGGCTGGTTTGATGCTTGCTTACATCGGGCATATTGGGTACCCCAGGTTCGTATATCTCGCTCTATTGATCGTGTGTCGCAGTACCGAACTCAGACAGGGCAATTGCTGCTTGGACAGGAAAATTCGAGGCCCTGTCGCCAGATTACAACCTTCAGAATGGCTTGTTCCGAGGCAGATATGGCATTTCGTTCGATGGGCGCAGTAATTATATTACGGGGCGATTGCAGGTCGTATACATCGAAGGGTCGGAATCGTTCCTGAAGCAGTCGCGCGCGGTCGATTGCTCACCTCCTGGTGTTTGCTGGGTGTATAAATCAATTCGGAATATACAAATCGAAGCGCTGTTGGTGATTATACAGCTTTACTCATCATTAAGTAACTGTGAAGTCGGCAGTGCCAGATATTTGGTAGCATTTCGAGGTTGCCATCAGCCGCATCAAGCCCCACTATCCCGCTGCCACGGCACAACGGTGCCACCGAACTTCGTCAGCAGCTAGCGTCGCAATCAGCATCCGCATGCAAACATGAAACGTCTCATTTCCAGCACTCATTAAAATATACGAGTGTTTATTTCTCTTACTTGTTATCTTTTATCAATTTTTCACTGGTAGCCCAGGTCGAAGGATTCTTACACATGGTACTAAAACATGTCTTAAAAATATCTTAGATAGCTCGTGAAACCGCTATTTGGACCAGACAGCCATATTCCGAGCGTGGACTTGCTCAAAAGTGTACAGAGCTGTGATGCATACTATCACTGTCTACAGTTACCGTAAGTAAAATAAAAGCTCGTTGATCACTCGGGGCTGTAATCATCTAAGCTAGCTACATGAGAATATATATATATATTTTAAAAAATTACATTGCCTACTAACGTACATGTATATCGAACTGGCCAAACAAGTGAACCGGCCAAAATTATCTACCCCCGTAACAAAAATTACGATAAATCCACCATAACACTAGAAATCAATTGAAACTACTTAGAGTCCTCTTCCTCAGACGTGTCTATTACAATCTAACAAGTGCGCGCATTACGTCTAGTCTCTCCACACTTCCTATAGCAGCGTGCACGCGTTTCTTCCTTTAGCTTACAACTACTGCTCGCCCTTATTTCCTACTCTACTTACTATATAACATCCCTCTTGTCCTATAGACCCTACGCATCCTGTTAACTAAGTGATCCTCCTTACTATAGACGTGTTCTTTTAGCCTTCTAGCGCTCACTTAGTACTTCATTTGCCTATTAGAGGTTCAGTTCTCTACCTTTAATAATGCTAATTAATGCATTATTTATAATAACGTATTTCACATGCGAGCTGGTCACACAAGCGAGCTGGTCACGAAAACACCAAAATCTGACTATTCCAACTACTACAACTACACCACCCTACATAATGACCCTTAATTAATTGTAATTGATTCCTCGTGCCTCGTACATGTACGGGAGTTATGGCCTATAATACCACATACTCCACAGCGCTTCTGTTGGCCCCTAGAGCCTACCTGCCAACTACTCTCACTTACTACCTCCGTACGGATTTAAGCATCAACCTCAGCACTCTAAAGGATATCCTTGCCCTCTCGTACAGAGAGACTGCCCCCTTACATTATACGCCTCTTGCGCTTCCTTTCCCTCCTCTTTTTCTGTTCATTTGCAGCCTGTAGAGCCTTAACTTCTGCCTTAAGTAGAACAGCAGAATGCATCATCATTTCCGCCCCTTTAACAAAGCAGCTAACAGCATCATTAATTAAGGTAGGAGAGCTGTTCTAATGTTATATGATGTGGTTCTTAATGTGCTCTGTTTAAAAGTTAAGCTCCCTTATAGTTTAAGGAGTCTTTAAAGTCTAATTGTTACTCTTAACTATAGGAGGAGTTAGAGTCCTTAAGCGTAGATTTAAGTAAGAGAGGACACTCTACGGCTTGTACAGAACTAGTCCTATAGCTTAGAATCTGCTCTTAATGTTCTGCTCTGTAAATGTAGCTTTAAATGCTTCTTTAAATGCAGAGAGGAACTTAAGCTTTGTAATGTAATTTAGCTAGTTCTATACGAAGGTTTTAATCTGCTTTCTATACAAAAGCTTTAGTAGCGCAAAGTAGCTCACATCAAGAGGCTAAAGAATGTGTGACGAGTGTAGTGGCATATAGAGGGTAATTATCTTCCGTTCTGTACAGTAGTGTTGAAATTAAGCAGAGAGGTGGCTCTTATGTCCGTTAAGAATAAGAAGGTGATAGGTTCTAATCATACAAGCATTTGTATGCTAATTAAAGTGTTGAATCCACTTGTACCTAATTGAATTTAACGTCCACCCATTCTCACTTAATGTAATCACCTAATCCTCTAGTAGTCCTAAGTCCTTGTACTAAGCAGAGAGGTGATTCTATGCCTTAAAAATGATGAATGGCAGGAGTGCCCATCTGTACGAATTAACACCTTAGATAATTAACACCTACTCTCTATTCCCTAGCTGTATAGTCTTTAGACAGCTCTTTGCTTCTAAGCTTGTGACTACCTTTATAGTAGTAATAACTCCCATTACGAAACCTGCTTCATTAAAGTTGTAGATATCCTGCTCTAAGATTCTATATTTTGCAACTATGTTTCGTACGAGAGAGAACCACTCTTAAATTATCTTAGGATCTTCGCATTTTGCTCATTTATAATTGTACTTCTAACTAAACTTTGCTTTGATTTCCATACGACGCTTAATGAAGTTAGTAGTCTAGTTTATCCTAACAGGGCTCTTGCCTCGTTTAGAGAGTAGAAGGTCTGCCATTTCTTTCACACCTTACGGCTAGGGCGGAAATCTACACGAATCTAGGTTGAGGATATACTAAACGAGAGCTGACTCTTCGTACAGAGTCAACTTACGTGAGTTAGGAGTAGAGTCGCGTTAGGAAGTAACACCGTTAAGTCGCGTTCGTAGTAACTCAAATGGGACGTTGTACGACATTACAGCAGCTCGAATACTTTTAATATGGCCTTGTTTAATTAATTGAATAGCTAGAAGTATCCTACCCTCTTAATTAGAGGGTTTAGCTTAAGTTGGTGTTGCCATTAATTATTATAGTAGACTTAACGCGTTTTGGTGTTTTTGTAACCAGCTTGCTTATGTAACCAGCTTGTATGTGAAATACGTTATACCTTTTATAAACTAGTTAATAGCTATATAGATTAAGGTTAGAGAGCTATTCTAATAATGTGTAATTTAGTTTTTAATAAAGGTAACGTATTTCACATACAAGTGAGCCACCTAAACGAGTGAGCCACAAAAACGCCAAAATCTAACAATTACTACAACTATAACTACACCACCCTATATAATGACCCTTATTTAATTATAATTGATTCCTGGCGCCTCTTGCACGTATAGGCATTATGCCCTATATTACCACATGTGCCACAGCGCTTCTGTCGGCCTATAGAACCCACTGTAACGCTAGGTCTTAAACGTATAAGACTCATAGAGGTTTCGTTAGTTTAACTTAACAGAGGAGGCAGGGGATTAGACACAAAGGCTTTTGTAAAACACGTTACTAGTATATAACAAATACTGTATTAAGTTGAGCATAAAGCTCCTATCTAAGAACTAACTATCTACTTATATAGAGGCGTCGTGCCAAAGGGATATTCTGGATATTTAGATATTCCTAAATATCCTAACTATCTGAATATCCATCACGTGGCCAAATGGATATTCCGGATATTTAGATATTCCTAAATATCCCAACTATCTAAATATCCATCACGTAGGGTTAGGAATGCTATTAGTTCTAGAGACCTGTTGTCCTAGGAGTCGTCTAGCTAATCACATCCTAATCCGAGCCGTAACA
>KV459534.1:0-58729 GCA_001662645.1 Pseudogymnoascus sp. 03VT05 | reverse complement strand
GATATCGTTCATAGTGCTGAGGTTGAAGCTCAAGTCCGTACGGAGGTGGCAAGTGAGAGTAGTCGGCAGGTGGGTTCTACAGGCCGACAGAAGCGCTGTGGCATATGTGGTATTATGGGCCATAATGCCCGTACGTGCGAGAGGCGCCAGGAATCAATTACGATCGAATAAGGGTTATTATGTGGGGTGGTGGTGTAGTAGTAGTAGTAATAGTCAAATTTTGGTGTTTTGGTGACCAGCTCGCCCGTGTGACCAGCTCGCCCGTGAAATACGTTACTTATTTTTAAATAATATAATATATTCAGCCTGCGAAGACTCTCCCCTCGTGTTGTGGGCTGGGAACCTATGGACGTACTCGTATGCATCATATCGCAGGTTGAACAACCCACTACTATGTAATGAGCTTAAGCGAGTTGCATTGACCTAGATTTCCAAACTACCTGGTTTGTAATGTAGTTGGATCTTGAACAATGCTGCCAATCCTGATGAGAGTGAGACCACCGCCGCACGTATATTCTACGTGGATACCAATACCCTTAAATCAACGATACGACGCAAGATGCAAAGCGACGACCGTCCTACATGAATATCTCTAAGCCTCAACATGAAACTATTATTACATATGCAGATGATATACACTGGACAGGCCTCGCTCTTAAAGAAATGGCCGATCCTTGTAGATATAACTCTATGCTTCCGTATCTAATATCAGCTAGTAAGGGCTTGGTCCGGATATATCTCAAGGGCTACGCAATGGATCGCTCGCTTTAGTCGATTAGGAACCGGCGGCTTCTGTCTTGTTCGGAAGGCCCCTGTACAGGCTTAACTTGGAATCATCCGTGAAGGACAATAGGCGACGGATAACGCCACCTAGTCATCTACT
The DNA here is from genome assembly GCA_001662645.1 of Pseudogymnoascus sp. 03VT05. NCBI lineage: Eukaryota > Fungi > Ascomycota > Leotiomycetes > Thelebolales > Thelebolaceae > Pseudogymnoascus > Pseudogymnoascus sp. 03VT05. The sequence goes on along the minus strand of KV459534.1, from coordinate 57,846 downwards.
CTTAACTACCGTAGGTAGATATTTAATCGTTAGCAGTTCTCAAAATATAATTCTGAAAGCACAAATTTGTTCTCACAACTTCGCACACATAGCAACAAAAAACCTCTCGAGTGATCTTAGAGAAGGATTGTAACTCAATCGACTCTTTCAACATGTCCCCTTCGTCTGTTCCAAATGGCACATCCGGACCATCTCTGAGAAATGGAAGCACTGTTCATCATGCTGAGGAGGCATCAAGTTTCAACCACGATCACAGCTCCTCAGCGTCTCCTCCAGTTCTGATTGCTATCGTTGGTATGAGCTGTCGCTTTTCTGGGGATGTTAACAGTCCCGAGAAGCTATGGGAACTCTGCGAAGCCTGTAAAGACGGTTGGTCACCGATTCCTGAGGCGCGCTTCGACATCAAATCATTGTATCATCCGGACAAAGAGAAACAGGGTAGAGTATGTTCCCGGCCCCGACTATACAGTCTCGTCATATTTTCTAACATCATAATCCACCCATAAGGCTTCCTGTTTGTGTGACACTTGCCATACACTGGGGTTTTGCAGTTTAGGCACTACCTTTCTATGTTAGACTTGCTTTGCGTAGCATTATTTTTTTCCCTTGCAGTCTTGTAGGATTCTCTGGCGTAGTAGAACTAATGGCATGCGCCAAGTTTCACAGTTGTACTGATTTGTATCACAGACGCACGTTGTGGGCGGTTATTTCCTAAACGAAGATGTTGCTTTATTCGATGCTGCCTTCTTCAATTTCTCGGGGGAGGTGGCGAGTGTGAGTCAAATCCGTCGACAGTGCCCATGACCGGTGGCCCAGACTGACTAATCTGACTCTCACAAGAGCACGGATCCTCAATTTCGACTTTTGCTCGAGGCTGTCTACGAGGCAACAGAAGACGGTTAGTTGGGTGATATCCCGTCCCATACAAGTATCATTGGTCACTGACTGATTTATGCAGCTGGCATGCCCATAGAAAAACTCGCTGGTTCGAATACCTCTGTGTTTACCGGATGCTTCAACAAGGATTACCATGAACTGCAGACCAAAGACCCTGAAGTGCTCCCACATTCCTTCATGGCTGATACAGGCACAGCTATGCATTCTAACCGCATTTCCCACTTCTACGACCTGCAGGGGCCCAGCACGTCTATCGATACCGGCTGTTCGGCCGGTCTGGTAGCGCTTCATCAAGGTTGTCAAAGCATTCGGTGTGGAGAGTCCAATATATCGGTCGTCGGGGCGGCAAGCACACTACTCAGCCCGGATTCGTTTATTGCCGCGTCTTCTCTAGGGTATGACTATTGATACCGCCCCTCATATCATGGTGTGGTTATCACAAGACTAACGGCGACGCAGGGCTCTTGGTGGTGATGGTAGATGCTATGCCTGGGATACCCGAGCCCAGGGTTTTGGCCGAGGAGAGAGGGTAGCAGCGCTGATCCCCAAACCTCTCGACGCCGCTTTGAAAGATGGTGATCATGTCCACGCTGCGATCCGAGAAAGTGGGGTGAACCAGGACGGGAAGACAACTACAATCTCGTCTCCGTCTGCGGACGCTCAGATAAAACTGATCCAGGAATGCTACAAGCGCGCAGGACTCGATCTATCCGACACTGGATACGTCGAGGCTCATATGACAGGCACTCCTGCTGGAGATCCCATCGAGGCAGCGGCCTTAGCTAGTACGTTTGGCAAGAGTCGCGCGACTCATGATCCAATTATTGTGGGGTCTGTCAAAACCAACGTCGGCCATACGGAGCCCGTAAGCGGTCTCGCGGCCGTAATCAAAGCGGCTTTTGTTCTGAAGAACGGGTTGATCCCGCCCAACTTAAACTACGAGAAGACGAATCCAAGCATCCATCTGAAGGAATGGCGTTTACAAGTGAGCATCTGGTATATTTTTCCACGATTCACAGCTGTTACTGACCTATGTTCCGCCTAGGTGTCGACGGCATTGACCCCATGGCCCCAGGACAAGGCGCTTCGCGCTTCTATCAACCACACATCATTATGGAGCCGGCTCCCAAGACACACGCGAAGCTGAACGGAGCATTGCCTAGCGAGAATGGAACCCAGGACTCGGGCAAAAGTCACATCTACATCTTTAGCGCTAAACACTAGGCCGGGGCCCAAGCCATGGCAAGTAATTTTGCTGCCCACGTCCGTCATTCGATCACAAGGGGCCAGGCGCTAAGTCCTGGTGGCCTTGCCTATACAATGGCGGAACGGCGATCGCTTCTCCCCTGGATGGTGGCTGTTCGGGCTAGAAGTCTAGCCGAGCTGGCCGACCGTTTGGAAGCGCCGGGATGCAAGGCATTGCATGCGTCTTCGAGACGTCTGCGACTCGGATTCGTGTTTAACGGCCAGGGTGCGCAATGGCATGCCATGGGCCGCGAACTCATTGCCACATATCCTGTCTTCAGTATGGGCATTCAGGAGGCTGGCAAGGTGCTGAAGGAGTATGGCGCGGCTTGGTCGCTGTATGGTATGTTGTTGTCTTTGGGGCGGTTGATATGAAGACGCTGAAGCTGACACGGACTTCTTTCACAGACGAGCTGATGCGGGATGAACAAACTACGCGGGTATCCGATGTTAACATCAGCCAGCCCATCAGTGTTGCCGTCCAGCTGTGTCTCGTCGATCTGCTCAAGTCATGGAATATCATCCCTTCAGCCTTTACAAGCCATTCTAGTGGTGAGATGGCGGCCACCTACACGGTTGGAGCGTTGTTCTTCAAACAAGCACTCGGAGTGGCTTATTTCCGCGGTGAGCTTGCCCTGAACAATGTTTCCTCGCTCGCTGGTGGAATGCTGGCAGCAGCAATTAGCTCCGAGACTGCCGAGCGGTACATCGCCAATGTCCCCAGCGGGGGGGTAGTGGTGGCGTGCATTAATAGTCCCAACAGCACCACCCTCTCAGGGGACTTAGCAGCCATTGACGAGGTTGAATCTCTTCTGAAAAAAGATGGCCTTTTTGCGAGAAAGCTTAAGGTCCCTATGGCGTATCATTCTAGTCACATGTCACATATGGCTCAGGAGTACGCTGAGCGGCTGCGAGACATTCTTCCCGGCGACAACACCTGGACTGGGGCCTTGTTCACTTCACCAGTCACAGGCGGAATAGTCACCTCACCGAAGGCCTTTACTCCAGAACATTGGGTCCATAACCTAACAAGCCCAGTTCTATTTAGCCAAGCTTTCGAGAGCATGTGTTTCAGCCCAACCGCCTCTTCCATACAAGGTTCTAACGTAGATATCATTGTGGAAATCGGAGCTCACAGTACCCTCGCAGGACCGATACGACAGATCCTAGAGAGCCGAAATGTCAAGATGCCGTATACATCGTGTCTCAAGAGGTCCGTGAATGCTGTCGAGACCATGCAGGATCTTGTATGCGACCTCCTAGGTCGGGGTTACCCGGTAGCTCTGTCGTCGGTAAACTCGCCTCTTGGCTAGAAGCAAACATTCGTACATGACCTGCCGTCATACCAATGGAACCATACGGTGCCTTACTGGGTCGAGCCGAGGATTAGCAAAGAGATGAAGAACAAGAGGTTCCCACCTCATGAGCTGCTTGGTGCCCTTCTTGCTGGCACCAATGGCCTTACCCCGACGTGGCGAAACTTTATACGTTTGTCTGATATAGAGTGGCTCAGAGATCATCAGGTCGACTCAAAGGTTGTCTTTCCCGGAGCTGGATATGTTGCCATGGCCATCGAGGCTGTGCGCCTTCTAATAGATCCATCGAAGAAGACGATCCACGGATATCGACTAAGGGACATCGACATCGTGAACGCTCTGGTGATTCCTGAATCCTCGGCCGGTGTCGAAACGCAGCTTTGCCTTCGCCGATTCAGCGAGAAAGAACTCGACCACAAGGGCTGGTATGAGTTCGAGCTATGTTCGCTCGGTATTAGCGGCTCCTGGGCCGAGAACTGTAGAGGCTACATCACGGCCGAGACAGGCGATGCGATCAAGGCGGCAACAACATATGAGGCTGAACGCCCTTGTGAAGATTCGTATCTTCCTGCAGGTGCCGCCGTGACCAATATTATCACCGAAGAACTCTTTGCTAGCCTGCGCGAGACGGGGATCTACCATGGTCCCAACTTCCAGAATTTGATCGATAGCCATGCAGCAGGAGACAGGGCAAAAACGAACCTGGCCATTGCAAGTGTCGCTACTGAGACTCATGACTATGTCTTACACCCAACGACCCTGGATTCCATTCTCCAAGCCACATACAGTAGTTTGCCAAAGGACATGGGTCGAGATTCCATGGCCCTCCCTAGATCGATTCGCACCCTCTTCGTTCCACGTAGCCTTAGGAGACAGGGTGGTGAAAAACTGCAAGTCTTTTCAGAGCTGGTGAGGAGCGACAAACGGGGGTTCACATCTAACGTCATGGTAACCAATCGAGATAGTGACGACACAGAACCTTTCTTGGGGATGCAAGATTTCTTCGGCCAGGCAGTTCCACGCGAGACTGATGACCCTAGTCCAATAGCAGGAATATGCTTTAAGAGTAGCTGGGAGCTAGATATTCTGCACAATGTCCCTACATCGGTCAAAAATTCCATGAAGATCGCTTTGGACGAGGACGAGGCCGAACTGGAGAGGAAGCTTGTTCGCGTGTCGTACCACTTCATCCACGACACTGTAAATGAGTTCGAAGGCGAGGATACAGAGAATTGGCCATGGCATCACAAGCGATTCTATGAATGGATGAAGTCGGTGGTCGCCCTCGGCAAACGCGGTGAATTGGGCTCGGGCAGTCAGAAGTGGTCTCAGGCACGCAAGGGTTTGAAGACGATGCTGGCGGATGAGCTAAACGCAGGCGATGTGTCTGGCCAACTAACGGTCCGGGTTGGTCAAAAGCTTACAAGCATTATCCGTGGTGACGTTACACCACTCGAGCTGATGATGGAAGGCAACCTCCTGAACCAGTTTTATATGAACCACCAACGCTTCAAGACGCGCTCTGCCAAGCACCTAGCAAAGATCGCGGAGCTCTATGCAGTTAAGCAGCCCGGCGCCAATGTTTTGGAAATCGGAAGGGGCACGGGAGGAGCGACTGGGACGGTACTCGACGCCTTTGCTGCCAGGGGAGACGGGTCGGGGACTCTCCTTGGCCACTATACTTTCACAGACATTTCACCGGGTTTTTTTGAGGCTGCAAAACACAAGTTCGCGACCTGGTCAAGCATGATGGAGTTCAAGAAGCTCGACATTGAAGCGGATTCAATCGAACAGTCGTTTACGGCTGGCAGCTACGATCTGATTGTAGCGTCTATGGTGCTACATGCGACCAAGAATCTCCACAAAGCTTTGTCACACGTTCGAAAGCTGCTTAAGCCTGGTGGGAAGCTCTTGATGGCTGAGACAACGCGAGACCGCTTAGATGCACAGCTTATCTTTGGCACCCTGCCAGGTTGGTGGCTCGCGGAAGAACCAGATAGACAGATGAGCCCCAACGCACCTCTCGAGACATGGGATCGCGTGCTCCGAGAAACAGGCTTCAATATCGGCGACTACTCTGAAGAAGAACTTGAGTCTGCCAGTATCATTCTCTCTAGCGCTACGGAAACTGTAGCGACTGTAACGGGTCCTGTTACCATTGTGTATGAGAAAACGACCACCACGGTCCAGCCGTGGCTATCACAACTGGCCGAGGAGATTCGAGTCCAAAGAGGGATTTCACCATCAATCGAGAGCCTTGATGAGGTTCAGTGTCAAGACAAGATCTGCATCTTCGTAGCCGATATGGAAGACCCCTTTGTGACAGGTATGGATGAAGAGGCGTTTGAGAAACTTCGGAGCCTCCTGCTCAATTGTCGCGGGGTTTTGTGGCTGAGCTGTGGCGACATAATTGAGTGCGAGCAGCCCTCATTTGCTCCCACGCAATGCTTGCTGAGATCCTTGAGGCACGGGGAATCGAGCAAAGGATTTATTCACCTGGACTTCGAGCGAGGCCCGGATGGTCCGTGGACGAGTGACAACATAAACCACATTGTGCTAGTCCTGCAGCGGAGTTTCGACGGTAGCATCGAGATGAGCAGTATAGACTGGGAATACGCAGTGACAGACTCGATGCTTCATGTGCCCAGACTCTTCCCCGACAAGACTCACGATGCCGTGGTAAGTGATAACGAAGTCGACCCAGCTCCCCAGATGCAGCCCTTCCACCAGCCGAATCGGCCTTTGGTATGGGAGACGCCGAGTTCGGGTATTGGGTGATTAGACCCATACTTTGTTGACAAGATAGAAATAGTAGAGGACGTCCCTAGCGGAAAAGTTGAGATTGAATCCAAGGCCTTTGGACTTAACTTCCGAGAGGTCATGGTTGCTCTTGGCCAGCTAGACGAGCCTCTTGTAGGCTACGAATGCGCCGGCATCGTCACGAAACTGGGTCCTAACACGGAGCAGAGTGGACTCAGGGTGGGCGACAGGGTTTGCGCCTTGTGCAACGGCAATCGCATTTCAAGCAAGGGACAAGTCTCCTGGTTAGGGGTCGCCAAGATACCAGACGATATGTCCTGGGAACAAGCGGCATCGATCCCCGTTGCCTACGTCACGGCCTACAGCTCTCTGATCAGCATTGCGAGGTTGCAGAAAGGCGAGTCGGTTCTGATCCACGCAGCGACTGGCGGCACTGGTCAAGCTGCCGTGGTCCTGGCCCAGCATATCGGTGCCAAAGTGTTTGCCACCTGTAGCACCGCGGCGAAGCGAGACCTGCTCATCGAGAAATACAACATCGACCCCGAACACATCTTTTCTAGCCGAGACTCGAGTTTCGGCCCTGGTGTCATGGCTAAGACGAACGGCAGGGGAGTCGACGTGGTACTCAACTCGTTGTCGGGCCCCTTGCTAAAGGCAACATGGGACTGTATCGCTCGCTTCGGCCGCTTTGTCGATATTGCTAAGGTCGATATCGAGGCCGCCCGCCGCCTAGACACAACTCCCTTCCGCCGTTGCGCCTCGTATGTAAGCTTCGACATCATACAGCTATGCGAATACAATGGCCAGCTGACTCAGGAAACGCTTCTGGCTTGCCTTCGAATCTGCGAAGAGCGAGGGACCCAGCCCATCTGGCCTATAATTCCGTACTCGATCTCGGACATGGACAAGGCCCTACGCCAAATGCAAGGGGGAACGCACATGGGCAAGCTCGTCCTCATCCCTGGCAATGGAGACCTAGTCAAGGTGAGACTAGCACTTGCGTCCCTTTTCATGGCGCAAGATGAGATCTCTCTATAAGATATGATTCTAACCACCGTGTCACAGGTCGTTACGCGCCCAAGACCATTTTCGCTGTGCAACCCGAACGCTACATATCTGATTGTTGGTGGTGTCACCGGTATCTGTCGTGCAATTACTGAGTGGATGATGACGGAGAAGGGCGCGCAAAACTTGTTGATAATCTCCCGGCATGCGACATCGCACAAATACGCTGCCCAACTCAAGGTGACGGCTAAAGACACCGGTTGCAATTTGCAGATTCGTGACTGCGATGCCTCTGACGAGTTAAGCCTCGTCGAGCTTCTTGCCGAAGCATCCCGCTCAATGCCGCCGGTTCGTGGAGTCGTCAATGGAGCCATGGTCTTAGATGTAGGTCTACCCAAGCGGCTATCTGTGCCATTTATTAGACTAACACGGTTTTCAGGACACTATATTAGAGCGCATGACTTTTGAGCAGTGGCAACGAGGCGTGAAGCCAAAAATCGGCAGCAGTGCGAACTTCCATAAACACCTGCCTAATGTATCCTTCTTCATCATGCTCTCCTCCCTCACCGGCGTCGTCGGCCAAGTCTCACAAGCGAACTACGCCGCCGGCAACACCTATCAGGACGCTCTAGCCCGCCACCGTACGAGGTTGGGCCTATCCGCTACAGTGCTCGACCTCGTCCAACATATTACCAAAGAGAACATCTGCGCCAGGGCTATCATTGTTGGCGCCGCTCACATTGGCCGTCTCCTGGCGTAGGTGATGCTCCATAAGCTGGGCGCCGACGTCGGCCGAGAGCGCACTGAGCTGTTCTGTGGTGATGGCGACGAGCATCGAACTGCCTGAGCACGTATCGCAACGCGTGCACTCAAGGACATCGGTACACGTGTGTATTCCACGATAGAGATGCATGAGCAGTATGTCGACGCCTGCTGCCATGCTGGTGCTTCCCTGCTGAGCACCCGTATCCTCTAGGAGCTGTGCCATGGCGCCAATGCAGTTGCAGAATACCTCTCCTAGATCAGGGCGGAGATATGTGCCCTGGGATGACGACGGTGTGTTCAACGTACGAGACGAAGGTAGCGATTCGTAGCCCTTTATGGGCTGATGGTCCTGGGGAAGATTCCGTATATTTGGCCTAGCCAGGTCTGCTGTGTGTTGTTGAAGCTGGTGTGGCAACAGCAGCGGCGAGGGTGTTGAAACGGATTGTTGGTCTGACATCGGTGATGAAATCCAGTCTGTGGTAGCCAATGTCCATGGAACCAGTGGTTGTGATCCATCGGTGAACATTGACTGGTAAAGTGCTTCTCCGTCCACTTCATGTTGGCTCAGCCCCTCGGGGGTCATGAAAAAGACGTCTAGAGTGGGTTCATCCGGAGATGTCAAGAGATTGGTGATAGCTGGTGAGGCAGAAACTGCAGAGGTGGATGACGGAGACCGGCCGACGAGGTTAACAGTGGCTGGTATCGACGAGTCCTTTTCCATGACACCGTTGGTAGCATTTGGAGACACGAGCGCGAATTGACTCTCCCCTTGACTTTGGCTGCGCGTGACCCGGCCTCCCTTCTTAGTTGGTTGTTCTCGTCGGGGTCGAGCATCGGTTAGCGATGATCGGGCCTCAGCATTCTGCACGCCTGGTCCAGAATATGACTCCCGTCGGCTTGCTGCCATTCCGGGATCTGGTACTAGGCACGGATGGGTCTTTCGTCCCCCGCCAGGAGTCGAGTTCAGTGTGTAGGTGCAGTTGTTTGACGTAGCGTGGCATCTCTCGCAAGAGTCCCTTTCCCCGCTGCATTTGAGCTACACAACGCGTGAGTATGTTGCCTTAGTGACTAGCACCAGTCCGAGCCACTGACCTTTCTGGCACGGCACGTATCACAGGCATTACGAGTAAACCCACGAGCATCGACACTGTCGGAGGCGTGAGTTTAACATGTTCATAATCCTTGGTGGTCGCATTGTATCGAATTGCTCCGAACATAGCGTTTGCCTTCGTTACTCTGTGCATATTTTCCTTTTCAGTCATATGTCAGTCCTAGTAATCGTTGTAGTTCGTTGGATGGTCGGTCGGTCGAACACCGTTGACTAATAAGCCTGCTGCGTTCCATCGATTCTACAGTTCATGATTGGGGCTATCATCTCAATCATTTTAAACGTAAGCCAAGGACTTCATCGTATCGTAGGCTACCAAGTGGATTCAGATGTGTGGTACCCTGCTCGTGGAACTTTATCCCAAGTAGCATCCGCTTAGAGACCTCCCTCACTTTGATTCCGCATACATAGGTGCGGTGCAGCCACTCGGCGCTTTCAACGGAGGAGGTAGGAGGCTAGCATTGTGGAGCGGTTAGTCTAGCCGTTGGTTCCCGCTAGTTCCCGCTGTTAGTTGGCAATCCCTTGCCTTCCCAAATTAGCAGAAGCTAGGCTCAAAGCTCTCGGAGTATTGCCCTATGCACGTTGGAGTGACGAGTTGCCTTTGGAATAGTTAGCAATCCCTTGTCTTCCCAAAATAGCAGATGCTAGACTCACAGCTCTCGGAGTATTGCCGCATGCACATTCATGCACATTGGAGTGACGAGTTGTCTTTGGAGTTTCATGCCCATGTACATCCGTGCAGCCATCACGGAATACGATAGTAGCCCAACACGCGATTTTGCTCCAGTGCGTACGTAAAGAAGGACATTATATCTGCTAAATATGTTCCTTTCTCGACTGATTGAGAGATATATCGTCGCGGGATTAGATTCAATATTTCAAAGATGACATATATTTGAGGATTTACTGCACGAAATACAAACTTATGTTAACTGGAGCCATCCATCAAGGTTGATACGCACCGTAGTATAAGTAAGCACTACTAAATTATCGTCGGGGGGGTAATTAGTGTATTATAGGCAGATTTTACACACAGCACACATATGAGTAACTTATCGTACCGTTGTAGTGTACTACGCTACCAATTTGTTTCTTCGCTCTTCGGCTCCTGCCCCCTCCTTCGCTGTGTACATTCCTCACCTTACCCGTAGCATGGCTTCTATGGATTTAAACAGAACGGAACAAAGGGAGAGGGATTACATGCGTGCAGTAGAGGTGGTGGAGCCGGGCCGGAGGGCGCTTTGTTGGGTTGGCAAATGGGGGGAAGGAATTAACACTGATGACGACGATGTCAGTGGGGGGTATAGGGGTGCTTCATAGACGCCCGGGATTAGGCTGTAGGGAGGAGGTGGGTTTCTAACCCCCTTCTCTAGCGATGCTGCTCTACCCACCACCACTCGGCGATATCCCCGCGTTAGGCCCCCCGCTTTGGTCAGCAACGGACAAGCTAGATTATATAGGCAAGATCTACCGTTTCTATGTGCTGTTCTGTGCTGACGACAGATAGCTAGCAGGGAAGAAGGGGGGTGGGTGATGTAAGGGTCTTTAGATAGAGAATCACGACTCGGAGTAACCAGGCCTGTAAAATCTTGCCTTTAGGGCAATTAAGCCTCCGAGTGGCTCTTATACAGAACTCCGCATAGAAATCAGAGCGGGGGTGGGCGCTCACGACGTCTATCTGCCAGATCTTGAAGTCCTTGTAGGCACTAGTGGAGAGTAGTATTCATGAGGGCTCGCCCCTTACCGTGGGTGAGAAAGTCTCCGAGTAATCGTCACCTGGGGGTTGGTTGTATCATCAGCTTGGAAATGGCTCAGGTCACGCCAATAGGGACATTGTTTTGTCCGAAGGATGGTGAAGTGGGTCTCATCCGGAATGGTTTTAGGAATGAATGGCGCAGTGGCATATAATCGATTTAAGAAAGGGGACTCTGCAGTTACTGCCTTGGCATTGCAGAAGACTTACCAAAGATTACGTTCTAGATCGGTGCAAACGAGACTATCAAGCCTAAAGTTATAGAACGAACCCTTGTAGGAAATGCTGCAGGTGCTAAGGTTAATAGTGCTTCAAGATAAATTACTAAAACGCTACTGTTAGCTCCAATTGTGCTACTTAATGAGGAGAGATCGGGCTATTACTAGGCTGCCATCAAGAGGTTTCTCGCGTGATAGAGCTGAAAGGAGACTGCATGTGGTGTTGGGCACTAGCGAAGTCTACTCAATAATGACGTCCATATGAAAAATCAATACTTGCTACGCGACATCCGACCTCTCCTCCTCCTGCCTTTCTCATAGCTCAGGTTTGGTCTTATCGAGCTCATAATAGTCGTTTTAAAATAGAACCTTAATAGATGGGGAAGATGATACAGAGATACGTACGCCGGCTAGGGTCATTTACCGAAGAGACTCACGCACTCTAGTTCCTGACGTAGGGCGTCTAAGTGATAAGATCATCTATGAATATCTGAAATGTCTCGCTCAGTACACCAACGCCCGAAGAGAAAGTGATATACCAGGTAGCTGCAACAAAATAGCTACAATCGGAAGCATGAATCCCATTCCACCCGGTCTTCTCAAAAACCTTGCCGCCTTCTCTGCAATATACGTTCCAATCAAACTGAACACCCACTAGATACTCGCTGTGTTATATCCAGGCTCTCTCAGGCAACGAGGACGTTCTGACGTCTATGACAGCTACCGGCATTAGACTAGCAATATCATGGCCACGAGTAATGTCTTTCAGTTCCTGAAATTCAGACTAAGCGATGAATACAACCCTAGGCCAGCACGCAGCAGCGCAGCCGGCCGCAGAGTCATACCGATAGCGGCTTGTACATACTCGCGAATGCGTTGAACCTGGGAGTGATGGACTTGGACTCCGGTGCACGAAGTATATCCTAAAGATGGCAGTTTGCGCCGGGGCTTGTAACGCAATCCGTTGTTGAGGCATTTTGAAGAGATCGCTGACACCGGAGCTTAGGAAGGTAGGCAATAGTCACAGTTCTTCTTGTAAACAGGGACGTGCAAAGCGGCATAACGTATTTCACCAGAAGCTAACCATTACTACTACTGCTACACCATCCTATATAATGAAAATTTGAAGAGGAATTGTTTCCAAGAATATAAAAGGGGGTGTGAGGGCTTTCGTGGAGAAGAGAATACCTAAGTAGGTAGCGAGCAAGTTATAATCTGACGAATACGGAACGCTAGATGCAAACACATGGCACCAAACGTGTAACAGATGAACTGCAATAGCAGTTAGAATTTTTCGATATCTATTTCAAGCGCCTAATCTCCAATCCAAAGTCTATATCTATATAATGTTCCATGAAATATGTTAACCAAACTAATTAATGCATTGTAAATGCCGCTCTTAATGACAAAAAAAGGACAATAAAATAAGCAAGAAAAAAGAAAAAAAGTTTGTATGTTATAGAAACATATGTAATGAAAGGTAGACTATTCGGCCTTCTTAGTAGCTTTGGTCCTCAGCTTCATTAGAAGGTAGACCATGCTGTACGAACTGATCGCGAAGATGACGACGATGGCAGCATCTCTCCAGCCGTAATAGTAGTCCTTTAAGTTGATAGTGTAAAGGTAGTCGCTGCCCTGTCGGTACTGACAGACTTTGCAGCCTGAGGTCGCGTCTGGGTTGATGAGGTTGGCTCCAGAACCCATTCCCTGGAGATAATCTGTCAGGTATGATGCGCAGGTTGTTCCGTTTGGCGTATCGAAGATGGCGAATTCTTTCTCGGAACAATTGACCGTCTTATCGAAGATATCGAATACTAACATGCTACCCATCAGGTAGTTGAAAGGATTGAGGTAGTATATCCAGTACCTCCAGAAGCTCTGGATCTGTGCGTATGGGACTAGGACACCGCAGAAGGACACGAGGGTACCGATAATTACGGGGTTGCAGAGTGAGGCAAAGGTTGCGTTAGGTGCGTATGCAGCGATGAACTGACCAATACCAGTGTAGATGAACTCGTACATAAGCATGACGAATAAGGTCGCACCGGCTTTGTTGGAATCGCTGGAGAAGCCGACAGTGTAGTACCAGCACACGAAGTAGAGCACGGCGCAAACGCAGAGATACGGGACCTCAGAGGTAACCAAGCCGGTAACAAATGCAATCCACGAATACATCTTGGACTTCTTCTCTCGGGCTTCGTAGATGCTGCGTCGTTCGATGAAGAGCGGCTGGAGCTGGTTAATTACACCAGGCGCTACAAAGATGAAATTGAAGATCGTGAACAACGCGAGCTGCAGATCGCTGACGCTGTCACCGATCATCCAGAATGAAAACCCATTGAACAATGCAGATCCGATGTGCAATGCAAATTTGTTGTTCACGTAGTCTGTATTGCGGTATAGAGACACGTTCATCCGTCGACTAACAATCTTAGTCTGTTCCCATAGAGACGTGGCGAATTCATGGCCGTCGTCAACTGTACCAGGGGGTTTGGCTGCTGCGTCGTTTATAATATTGTCTAGCTCTTTAGTGACCTGTTCATGTTCGGGTGACTCCAACCAGATCTTGTTCCAGTCCCTGCCCTGGGACAAATGGCCAGATACAACGTCAATCATGTGTTCTGCTGGGTTTGCCTCCAAGGGGCACGGAGCTCCATAGCGCCCGAAGTACTCCTTGATAGTCTGCGCCTGGTTCCCAATATCGCCAAAGTAAACAGACTTCCCCCCTTTAGCGAGAAGCAAGAGCGTATCAAACTGTGCAAACAACTGAGCTGAAGGTTGATGAATTGTCACTAGAACTGCTTGACCGACATCTGCGAGCTTCCTCAGAAATCGGACAGTGTTGTATGCGGATTGGCCGTCCAAGCCAGATGTGGGCTCGTCTAAGAATATGAGGATACTGGGCTTTGAGACAAGTTCGACACCGATGGTGACGCGTTTCCTCTGCTCTACAGATAGACCGGCGCCAACCTGCCCAATAAGGGTGTCGGCAATGTCGTGCAGCTCTAATAGGTCAATGATAATATTGACGTACTTTAGCTTCTCCTCTCTCGGAGTATCGCGAGACTGACGGAGAAGGGCGGAGAATTCCAAGGCTTCTCGGACGGTGGCAAACGGTTCATGTACATCGAGCTGCTCGCAGTATCCAGCGGACCTCTGAAACGAGATAGGAACATCGCGTCCATCGACTAAAATAGACCCCTTAATCGTCCCATCTGTTTTTCGTTGGGCTAGCACGTCAAGCAGCGTCGTCTTTCCAGCACCAGATGAGCCCATTAGAGCTCCGAGCATGCCAGGCTTGACCCACCCCTGAACATCATCTAGAAGAACGCGATCTCCAGAAGGTGTCTTTACCGTATACGACAGGTTCTTCCAGGTGAAGACGGAAGTGTTGCGAATCAATTCTTCATCGACATTGTCATTCCCAACAACAGTTCCGGAAGAACTTCCGGCGGGGGTCTCTTTCCGAACCTGTGCTTCCTCATCAATTTGAACAGCCTTAAACTCTTTCGTGGATTCCCGAGGAATCAGCAGAGACGGGCCACTGTCTGATGCCGCACGCCATTTCGTAGTCGCAACAATAGTGATAACGACAAATAAGAACCACCAAACCCAGACGATTCCGAAGTTTCTCCACATAGTTGAATAGCTGTAGCTGAGAGAACCAAGATATTGATCGCCCGTAAGTGTAACCTGGCCTTGCACTGCACCACCAACACCCGCACATGACTGGTAGGCAGAGTCCAGGTATGTGGCACCGTTGGGAACGAGATTTGGGCCAATACACGGGATTGTTTTGCCATGGAATTCATTAGACAGTAAAGCTGAGAAACCGTAGGCCAGGGGGTCAATCCAATATATCCACACAAACCAGGGATGCATCTCCGGTTTCGTGATCATGTATCCTGTGTACATGATCAACGCAGACACGAGGAAACCTGAAACCTTAGAGGCTCCGTCGAATGTGGAGAAGGCCGCACCAATCCCTCGGAACATGGCGGTCATACACATGGTTGTCGCTACCACAATAATCCAATATGTGAAGAAAGCCGAAGCGGTAGCTGTTAGGCCCACCATGAAGTAGAGGACGATCGAGAAAATGCTGACCTGGAACAGAATGACTGGGATATCTGCTGCGATCTGTGCAATGCAGAATGCTGCTGGGTGGAAATACGCGAACTGTTTGTGCTTGATCAGAACAGGCCGTCCGCTGAAAGAGTCGGTCACTTCTGACATAGCCATCAAACTGTTGTAGAGCAACGAAAAGAAGAGGGCGCCGGATTTGATGAAGAGCCCACCCGAGTTGTTCGGTGCGTTGTAAAACAGCGAACCGGAAATCAAGGCCTGCACGAGAGTGGAAATTTGCTTGATGAGAAAGGTGGCCTTGTCTCCCCATATGATCTGATATTGCCGGGTGATGCAAGCTTGAACCTGTTGTGGAAAACTCGTTGTGAAGGAACTCGAGGCCGGAAGGCGCTTGTGTTTCTCCTCTGCCACTGATTGTTTGAACTCCTCCGCCCACGCCTTGGCCTGTGCAGTGTTTGGATAGTCGTACTCTGCCACCATCCTCTCCTGTATTTGCGATTTCTCATATTCAGCGAGAAGCATGGTAGCATTCCTCGGGAAGCTATTCTCATAGCCGTCTCGTATTTCTCGCTCCGTTGGCACTGTGACTCCTGTAAGATAGTCGCCTACATTGGCCCCGCTTCCGCAGATGAATCCAAGATTCTCCATGAATGGCTGGGCCCCTTCTGTTGGCCCGTAGTATACCTGCTTGCCACCATCGAGCACAAGGACTTTATCGAAGAGATTGTAGATTCCGTTACCAGCTTGGTATAGCGTGACAATGGAGGCAATTCCAAGAGTATCAGTTAACGCTCGCACGGCCTTTGTGTAATCGAGAGCTGAGCTTGCATCCAAACCACGCGTACTGTTGTCCCAACAGAAGACGGAGGCGTTTGTCGCGAGAGTTTCGATGATCGATACACGCTTCCTCTCACCTCCAGACACTCCGCGAACGAATTCGTTTCCGACTTTGGTGTCATTTGTGTGCTCGATGCCCATAGACTCAAGAAGGAACTGCTTCCTCTCTTCCTGGGATTGTTGCGAAGAGTCGACTCCATTGGGAAGCTTAAAAGGGACCTTAAGCCGGGTAGCAAAGTCCATGGTCTGGCCGACAGTCAAAGTCGGGAAAAAAAGCTCTTCTTCGGTGTTCATCACGATCTGGCCACGATACTGCTCTGCCTCTTTAGCATCCATGGAGCCATACCGCACATTGCCCGTGCAGGAGGAGTAACCAGCACGTCTATTAGCAAGCATCTTCAGCAGGGTGGTACACCCAGACCCGGGACGGCCCAGGACCAAAAGCATCTCTCCGGGCTTCACACAGCCATGGCTGTTATCCAGAATCGTCTTCAATGCCGGTTTATGTCGAGACTCCTTAATCTTTTCCAGGATATTAAACTGGGAGAAAACATTTTCGTTGACTGCCGCATCCGCCCTGACAACCTCGACCGATAGATTTTGCCATGTCACACCCAACTGTCGACCTTTAAAACCGGACTCAACATCACGCCGATGTAACTCCTCCACTCTCCCAGACAGCTTCCAGTCGTTTGCTTTAACGCTTCCGGCTTTCTCATCAGGCCCGGTTGGCTCTAAGAGTGTAACAACACTTTGAGTCTCGGATTTGTTAACCGCCTCGCCTGGCGACTTGATATTTGGGGCTGGGGTTCCCATAGTCGAATCAGGAGTACAGCACAACGTAGAATCAAACCAAGTAAAAATCCGGACAGGGCAGCCGTCTATCCATTTATACCTCTAGCTGGCGGCTGATCCGGGCAGCCTACAAATCTATGATCTAGATCAACCAGTGTTGAGGACTCTGGCAGTGCCAATTTCAGTGGAGCTGACTCCGGGGTTTCTTCCTTCTTACCTGCGTTTTTTTTCCATGGGAAAACGGGTCCGGAACTTATAGACATCGCCGTGTCTATAAGTTCCGCGATGTCTATAAGTTCCGGCCCCGTTCTCCTATGAGTAACAATGGATATCTTACCATATACTATCCTAAAATAGATACCACCTTCAAAACGGGAATCTCAGGGACAATATCAAACCAATGGAAGTCGATCCAACGGAGGCGATAATCCTTGGCTCCGCTTAGTCATCGGTTTCGGGGGATCTTAAGTATGCCCGAATCTCTCCCGGATGCCCGCTTAGTAACGTCTGGCAAGGGTAGCGATTACTAAGCGGAGATCGGAGATCGGGGATTAGCTGCTAACTTATAAGGCCTGGCGGGGCGGACCCCCAAAGACCCGCCACCCTGGCGTGAAGTTGTAGGGGCATGCTCCCATGACAAAAAGTCGCCAAGCAACAGCAGGCCTCAGGGGGACGCGAGCCACTCACGGGCATTTGATATAAGAGTCCCTCCCAATGAATTATGCATTGTGTGGGACTTGTTAAGGAGGAGCGGTTTTGGTGACTTGCGACCGTTCACACTACTCCGTAACGAGTAAACTCGACCCGTACCATTGGAATCAGTTGCGCAGCTTCGGCGCCGGCGACTATGCAAATTGGCGCTTTGATATCGTAGTCATACGTATGCCTAGAATATTGCTGTTTCGGGCTGGCTAATTGGACAAAAATACTTGGCAAAGTTCTAAAATATGCCTTACCTGTATATTTCTATTTTGAGGCTAGAAGCTATAGTTTGTATTAACTACCAAAATCTGATAACGCGTTGGGTTCTATAACCTGTATACCATTACACACCTAAGTATTATGATTGGGATTCTCCTGTTTAGCTTTGCTAATAGCGCACTTTCCCAGCCTTCTTAACTCCGCGATGAACTCATCTACAAGATTAATATGGAAGAGCTCATTCATGGTGGGTTGACGGATAGGCATTCCTTTAATCAAATCGGGTGCCTTGTTTATCAACTCTAAATCTTGGGCTGCCTGCGGGTCTAGGGGGTTTAGAAGGATATTGCAAAATATTGTTAATAGAGCCGACATTGGATAGAAAAGAATCATCCTGCGTAGGTTTTAGCAACTGTAACAACAGTGAAGGTATATCAGGAGTTGAGAATGGATGCTTGAAACAACATACCAGAAACAATCATCTTCGAGCACATGCTGCGCCGTATGTAGGTACAAAATCGATGATCGACTCGCCTCCACTGCTAATTCGAGACTTGAACTCACTCCTTCTATGACACTACTCTGACCATCAGCCCAGGCCCTGCATCGACCACTAGCTTCATGTATTATAGCCACGCAGTGATGGTAGGCCAGCCGCGATACCACAACTTGCATGTCCATCTCACTATCGGTTGGTGTGTCGTGTGAAAATGATATGGTAGGCCTAAACCCCAGAGGTAATGATATCCTCCATCTCTCTAGGTCGTTGTCGAGTTCTCGTATGTCTCTTAAAAGCTCGGCATCGGATTTTTGTTGAGCTCGGGCTGAATAGAGAGAGTTGTACGCTCTTGATTTGATAATGGTCAAACGTAGATCGCCCGGGAATATGGGGATATCACGAGAGGAAGGGTTGGAATATTGACTTGCGTATAGCCGATCTAAATAACCTGGAGGAAGAGTAAGATCGCAGTGTTCATCGTTCATCGATGGAGGCTGTCCAGTTCGCAAAGATAGTTCCTTGTCAAATGTATAACAAAGCCAAAACAAATTCCGACGATGATTTTTTGTTCGGGATACAATTTCAGCGGAAGACGACGTTTGACTAGCAATAGTTGAATCATGTAGAGTATGAGCACCCAGCATGAAGGCAAAACGGGCAGCTATAGAATTCATGACGGCCGCAGATTGCTGATTGCCACCAAAGAGTTGGTATATTGACTAGGCACCCAAGGTTAGTCATAGGTCAGAGATAAAAGCAAAATTTCTTAAACATTATTAAAATCCCATGACGAAGAGCAGAGTTTGCTTAGTAAGAGTAGTGTTATCTTCAGAGAGCAAGGATATCATCGGATAGAGAGAAACATGAGAATATGAAAGCAAGGTTACTAACTAGCATCATAGCTGTTTGCAGCAAGTCTGTTGTTATGTCCTGGAGAGCCGGGGCGGCCAAGATTTGAGCTTTCCAGGCATATGCCTCGCTGTCTAGTGGTAGCCCTGTGCCACTTCCACTATGAATGTTGAATATGGATACAAAGGCGAGAAATGCATAGATGCATGCCATTGCGCTGGCATGCCCGGTAGGCTGGAAACTTCCTTGCTGGTAGGCAAGATTTATTGTATCTTTGAACAAGACATAATCGATAGTAGGGAACACAAGGGACAAAATGTGTGAGCTGTATCCCAGGGCTAATTCTTCGACGATCTCTCTGTCAGGAAGGTGGACACTGTCCTGCAACAATTGCATGTCCCTAGGGACTGAGTTCATGTGGAGGTTGCGCTGGTTCTGCCACGGTGGTCCAAATGCATAGAATTTCTCTAACGCAACTGTCTGGCCTGTGCGTGATTTGATCCATTGCTGGCCCTCCGGCAAGAACAATGGGATGCTAGTGTACGAGCTGATCTCTCTAAGCTTGAATCCAGCAAAATTCAGATTTCCTAACGATGAGGAGAATGTTGGTGTAATTCTTGTGCCAATTTTCGTAATGGCAGATGAGTTTTTGTTGGTATCGCGTCCTACAAACAGGTTAATTGTTGACAAAGGAGAAAGATGGCGAGACCTTGAAATTTTTACTCCTCTCTTCCTTACTTAGGAACAAAAATTGTAGATAAAGAGTGGGCACGAATATAATTGTAGAAAAGAGAAGAACAAGTATTAAAAAGGTATACGTACTAGATTCTTCAGACCGTAACTTCTGACTTAGGAGCTTCTCAACCCTTTCGATGCGTTCGGCCAACTCTGTGTCCCTACTATATCCACTAATTTAATATTTAGCAACACTGACTAGTAAAATCTAGATATAAGGAAAGGGAAGACCCATACTCTCGAATTTTTTTCTTCCGGTTTGCTGGAGGAATTCTGTCGAAAGTGCATTGAAGATTGTGATGCTTGCACCAGTTGCATTGCAGGACGTCGGCGTCACATTTTATCTAATGTACGCGGTTATCATTTGTAGATCTTCAGACCTCAATTACAAAAGAACTTCCGAGAACCCTAGTACCTTTCTTTTATAACAAGAATCGCACGCCTTTGCCTTTGCAGTGCGTTTACGACTCCGGCCTTCCGGTGTCTCGTCCTCGGAGTTTGGAGTGGATGGAACCGGTGTGTCCATACTAACTCAGTAGAGGCTTTGACATGTACTGTGCAGATAGCATTGAACCTGGCAGATCAAAAAGCACCACAAAGAGATATGGTGATAAAGCAGTGGAGTCAGGATCTAAAGAGTCTACAAAGCATATTTCGCTAACAAATCGGACCCAGTTATTTTTCAAACGGGCTTCGTCATATCTGTTGAGAGTAATTGATGGGGTACGGAGTACACAGCCAATTTAGTATGTAAATCCCCGACCACCGTAATCAGTCTCTTGGCGCACCGGAACAGAAGCCTCACAGTAAATATAGTATATGTCAATTGAATTACTACACTATCCTGCGGAGCCTACGTACTATTTGTATTCGATCGGGGGACCTACTCAAGCCCCTGAAAACTGAAGGATTTGGGTCTAACACCCAATACGCTGGTGTTCTGAGACAGCTGTCTCACGCCACACCAATTGGGGCCTCCGACGATGATGCTGGGAAGAACTGCTTTTTTAGGGCCAAAAAACCACCGTATCCCACGGGTGCCCGTCTTCTTCCTCCAACAATATCACAAATCTCATAAAGTCACGTGAGCTTGATTCGGGACATAGCTTTATATTCTGCCCTTATCTCCTCGCAACTTTCGTGACTTATAGCTCACATATGGCGGATCATGGAAAATAAGAGCAAAGCACCTGAATAAGGTACGAAAGTGACGCGAAATTGACACGAAACGTTGCTTCGCCTCACCCTGCTCGCCCTTGCTTCAACCCAAGATCACCATACTCTGCAAACCCCAAAAATGATAAATTATCTGCGAATCTGCCTCACACATCCGAACCAAGTCATCTGTCGTCTTCTATGAGCTGTATAGGCTGTCGAGCTCTCTCATGTTTCATTCCGAGTTCTAGTTGAATAATGACGTTGACAGAGGTATCGTTTTGCGTATAGAAGCTGGGAATTCGACTCTGCCTGGAAACGTTTCGAACAGCATATACTCCTGCGTCTATATTTGTTTAGCGTACTGTAAATACCTACTTGATAGAAGGAGTTTTAATGTACCTTGAGGATTGGTGCGGGTTGTCTTTGCCCTTTGATATAGCTTCCACAGAATAAGGATTGACGGTGGTAGGCTCGCTATTACTGCTATTACTGCGATGATGGACTCAGTGGAGAGCGACATCGTATGAGGCCTTGAGCAGGTGGATATTAAATCTACGTTTTTCATTTTGATCCTGCTGCTAGCTATTTATTTAAATACAGAATCCAAAGTAAATGCGAATTATGGGAAAGTAAGAGTTTGAGGTTCGAAAGAATGATCGCCTCACAATGTGTTTCTGACAAGGCTGAGCCGCGTATGGCATCACATTGTAGTCGCAGCAAAATTCTGGGATCGACCATTTAGGAGATCCATGGTGATTCACCGCCCTAAACTTCCGCTAGGCAGCAAACTCTTCAGGCGCCTGGAAACAAATTCTGGTATTCTCCAATCATGATCCTGGAACATATCTAGGGTCGATTGGCTTATTATTGGCTAGAAACTTCGATGTACGGAATTCGCGTTTTGGAATCTGCGGCTGAGCTCAGGTGTCTGTGCTCCACCAACCGGATCGCACATATGAAAAAGGGGGTGTCGAGCCTCATCTCAGAAAACAAATTCTGGACACTTCACACATAAGGTTAATCTCAGTGACTCGTACACATTCCCGTAAATAGATAGAGCTGGTAAACTCTGATCTCCAGGCGCCCATTATTTGTCGTTCATCTCTTTTTTCTTAAATGTTCGCTGGTGCCAGTTTGCAAGCGCTCTTCCCAACGATTTCCCGGCAAGCACACGTTTTCGTATTAGAACATCGTCTTTTATCTTTCCCAAGATAGTACAAGACGATTGCTTCAAGCGTATTCAAAATCTCCATCTTTATCATTTGCACAGACAAAACTACTACCACATCGCTTAACGATGCACAAAACGAGAAAGGAGACCGATGCTGAGTGGGAGGTACATAAAAGCGAGATTGAAACCCTGTTCTTAACAGAAAAGAAAACAAGAGATGAGGTCATGGAACTCATGGCAAACACCCACGGGTTTCACAGAAGGTTCGGAGTCCAGACTCTGTTATTATAATCCACTTAATTCTTGCCTCCTCAGTGCTCCTACGCTCTCTGCTTACTATCTTACTATAGCAAATCGCAGTACATACGAAAGTTCCAGCAATGGAACTTCAAAAAGAACTCTACACACGAACAATGGAAATTCGTCGCTCGGCGCTTGGAGAAACGGAGACTAGAGGGCAAAGACAGTGATACGTATATCAACGGTGAGTTGATAACCACGAAGAAACTAAAGCATGAAATCTCGAGATACGCTATGCCTTCCTATCAGCAAATGTTAAACACAGGTAATGTCCCATATACTTATAACGAAATCCATGCGTGTAAGGAAGGGGCTTATCATTCACAGCACCGAGTCCAGCCACTCCAAATGGAGTTGAAATTCGAACCCCACAAGAGGAGAACACCGGATTAGTGGAATACTCCCACATCCCTTGGTACGATTTTGAGCGCTCAGTTGAGTCACAGTGTTTGTCTCCTCCTGTATTAAGTGTATATATTTTCTAACGTTTGCAAGTTGATGTTTTTCGTACAATGGCACTGGTCCAACCTAGCATACATTCTTTGCATTTCGGACAGTCCCTGAATTGGCCCCTCAGTTCGCCACTAGACATACCTACTATTGCATCACCTTCTCTATTGGATGCATTCACCAGCCAACCTGACTTCCAAGGTGCCGGATCTAGCTATCAATTTAGCGGCATATCCAGCCCCATTTGGAGTGATCAACCGACGCAAGGCTTGAATGTACAGATTCAAAGCGAGGCGGAAACCCCCATGTCTCCAACTACTCAAACTTCAAGTCGCGAAGTACGATCTCTTTTTGCGGAAATCATAGGGGAAAGTGTGGACCCAGATAGCCCTGAGTACATTTCAAAGGTAACCTCCGAACTCGACGATGTCATAATCGAATGTCAAGAAGGGGAGCTTGTGAGAAATATTAGGAAAATGGTTGGGCCATCTACCTTAGAAAGTTCATTTCAGCTCCTTCGGTATTCGATCTACCTTTCGTCGAATAACTTGCTATCGACACTGCACACTGATAAACTGCTTAAATGGGTGGTGGAAAGTGGGCAATTTCCTATCATAGATCGTTTAATCAGGATGAAGAAATCGTCAACCGAGGTCTTTGCATCGAATTTACTTGTGAGTGCGACGAGGCAGCAATATGTCAAAATTGTGCGCGCCTTGATTGCCCTTGGAATCAAGGTCAACGTTCCAGGGGGTGGTCAAGATGATAAGCTTAGGGCACTTTACGAGGCGGCCGTAAATCGACATATTGGCCTTGTTAGGCTACTCCTAGACGCAGGGGCAGATCCTAATTGCACTGGGCCAAACCAGAGCGTCTCACCACTTCAAGAAGCTGTGAAAGAAGGCTGCAGTTTCAGGTCATGGAAATTATCGGCAGCGCGAGCACATGTGGACGTTTCGTGGGAGAAAGATGACCTCGAATTATGTCATATGTTGCTAAAGGCAGGAGCAGATGTGAATATTGCCCCCGATAAGTTTTTTGTTACAACCACGATTCTTCTCTCAGCAGTACGTCAGCGAAACTCTAAGCTGGTTACGATGCTCTTGGACTGGAAAGCTCATGTGAATCTCATGACGAAAACTTCCATGACTGCGCTACAAGGTGCAGCACGATGCAATAGTACAGAAATTACGCAGCTCTTACTTAATGCAGGGGGGGATGTTGATGCTCCAGCTGGAAAAAATTACAAAACTGCCCGTATCGATGGAGCAGAATATGGGGCTTTTAAGCATCTTATATCGCCTATCCAATATGCAGCCTTTCACGACAACATTGAGATGGTACAAATCCTTCTAGATGCAGGCGCGGATGTTGACGGATATCTTCCAACCGAAGAAGAATATCCAAATCATTACTATGACAGCACAGAGGAGTATTCCACCGAAACCCCACTTCAATGGGCAGTCCGACATGAAAATTCTGTGCTCGTTCGACTGTTACTGCTAGCTGGCGCAGAGATCGATGGGCTAGGGCATGGGCCGACACCTCTTCAGACTGCTGCAGGACGAGGAAGCATTAAACTGGCAAATATTCTTCTTAAAAAGCATGCATCAATCAACGCCAGTCCAATTAAATCATGTGGAAGAACTGCGCTTCAGGCAGCAACAGAACGGGGGAATTACGACCTCGTTAAGATTTTGATGGATGCAGGAGCTGATGTAAATGCTGAAGCTGGACCAAACGAAGGGTGCACAGCACTGCAAGCGGCAGTTTACTCAAAGAACATTAAGCTCATTGAAGTACTGATTGACTATGGTGCGGACATTAACGCCAAACCAAGCCCTGTTACAGGCCGAACCTGTCTTCAAGCAGCGGCTGAAATCGGGAATTGCGACATGATTCAGATGTTCCTAAATCGTGGTGCAAACATCAATGCTCCTGCAGCCAGTAAAAACGGCCGAACTGCTCTACAGGCGGCATTGGAAAACAATCGTATCCCAGCGGTTGAGATATTGCTTAAAGCTGGAGCGGACATTAATGCAGCACCAAGTAAAAGCGGTGGACTGACCGCACTCTTCGCATCCGTTATACGTGAAAATCTCAGTTTCGTTCAACAATTTCTATCAACTACCAATCCCAACAACGAGACAAGTAGGGAGTCGCCGCTTATTAAAGCAGCGAAACTAGGTTCAACCGATATTGTGCAATGTCTTATTCAGGCAGGTGCAAACGTGAACCATGACCAACGGAAAGAGCACTATCCACGGACAGCACTTGAAGCAGCTATCGAAAAGGGCCATTTGCATATAGTTCGCAACTTACTTGCTGCCGGAGCGGATATTGATGGTCCAATATTTAAAGATGGAATATCTAACAAGTCGCCATTAGAGGTGGCAGTTGATCAAGACCAAACTGAGATAGTACGCTTACTGTTATCTAAGGGGGCAAAAATCAATTTGCATCCTGAATGTGCTCTACCACAATCAACAGCTCTAGGCTGTGCGCTCAATAAATGGTCGAAGAATGAGGAAATAATACAGCTTTTGGTCGCAGGTGGAGCGGATGTAAACAGAGCTAGTCTTTGCCAGGGCATGCCACTCCCTAATGGAGTAACGAATATTAGATTGGTTCAGACCCTGCTTTTAGCAGGTGCAAAAGTGAACGGCACGACACCGGGTGGAAACACAGCGCTTCAAAGGTCAATTGCGTCTAACAACATCGACATCGTTCAGATTCTACTAAATGCTGGAGCAGATGCAAATGCTCCAGCTCCTCTCGAAAAGTTCGGCAAAACAGCACTTCAAACTGCAGCATCACAGGGTAAGGTCTCAATTGTTAGCCTACTCTTGCGACATGGCGCCGATCCAAATGCCCCAGCGTACGAGTCTCATGGGGCTACAGCATTGCAGGCGGCTGTGATATCTGGTCATCTTCCAGTTGCCTTGATGTTGCTCAAAGCAGGAGCAGATGCCAATGCCCCGCCGGCTAAAACCTGTGGTAGAACAGCACTGGAGGCGGCCGCTGAGCATGGCCGCCTTGACATGGTCTCTTTGTTCTTGAAGAATGATAGTGACCCAGACAGTCTCGAACTACGACGCAAGAGAGCTGCGAAACTAGCTATAGCAAACGGGAATATCTTGATTTCAATGCTCTTAAATGAGTATAAGAAAGCTTAACTGGGGGTTTATTATTTTTAGAATGCGGAAAAGCAAACATCGAGGGAAAATGTTTGTTTTTGTCATTTCCGCTATGTTATGTGTAATTTTTATGTTTATTTCATTAGGAGTCTCTAATCGTCAGAATCTACCCTAATGTTTACCTTAGTGAAATGCAAGATTAGCTCCGACTATTATTACCTACTGAGATTGTAAATACGCAGATAATACTATTATGACTATTTAATGCTCCCTCAAGTTTTGATACCCTCACGATCATCTGGCTGCCTCCCTTAAGTACGTGATAGCGACCACGTTGACAACGCAACATGTGAGTCTTGTATTGAGACGCGATTTACTGTGACTTCAGATAGCCATAAGCGGGTGAGCGAGGCTGTTTTTAGGTGGGCGTGGTAAGGTTTAAAAGTAGAATAAAGACAGACTCCCTACCACCTTCGCTTTTCGCTGTCTGCTATCTACAACACTATATATCTACACCCTTTCAAGGATCTACTTCCTGCTACAATAGGACGGAAGGACTCTCCATACATGATTATATTAATCTCGCATAGAATAGAATCAAGGATATTTTGGGCAGAGCCCATCTAATCAATAGAATGTGTCGACCTACATTTAACAATGCACTCTCACTAACGCTGTCAAAAATAAGCACGTGGAAGTAAGAAATATATTCCAAGAGTACAGGAGGCTTGACACCATGTATGGGCTACTACTAATGGGGATATTGAGTTTCCTGCCATAAAGGGTCTATACAAGTCACCTATAGGTAGGATAAGATCTCAGCAGGATGTCTTCCCGGCGTAGATGGCCAGCGCGGTATCGGAGGTCAGGGTGGCGGTAAACTGACCGCTCGAATTCACCGTCACGTAGGTGTTGCTCTGGACATTGCAGTACGTCCCTGCTGACAGTGAAGTTTGAAATGTCTGGGTCACCGAGCCCGACTCGTGGTTAATGGCGACGTACCCCTTGCTGCCCCGTCCGAAGCCGATGGCATTGTTGCCATTGTCCCACCAGTTTGTCAACGCTTGGCCGCGGACGGCGTTGCGGAAGGCCACCATGCGAATGATCTCCGCCCAAGCGTGCTGGCATTTCCAGCCGTCCTGCCAGCAGGCGTTGACAGCGCCGTTGTTAGGTGGTCCGGCGTCGTTGTCGGAGAATTCGTAGCCGGAGTGAACATCCGCGGTGCCGTAGGGGTGGGCGAGCATGAAGACGGAAGCCAGCGTGTACTTGGCGTTGTCCTTGTAATTGAGAGTGGCACCGTTGCGCTCCGTGTCGTGGTTGTCGACGAAGACGGCGGCGACAGAGCTGCCCAAGTAGCCCCAGCCTTCCCCGAAGTTGCTTAGATAGGCGAGCTTCTCGCTGTTGAAGACACGCTTGAGGTCGTAGGCGTAGCGGAACTCCTGGACGTCACCGTTGCTGGTGTATTCGGTGGGCTGGACGGCCTCCCCAACGCCGTAGATGACTTCCTGCTTCCAGTACGCGGCAGGGTTGGCCAGGCGGGACTTGATATTGGCAAGGTCTTCGGTTGCTATGTGCTTGGCGCCGTCGATGCGGAAGCCGTCGACACCGAGACTGATCAGGTCGTTTATGTAGCCAGAGATAGCCGTGCGGGGGTACTCCTCGTTGGTGTCCAGGTCGGACAGGCCGACAAGTTCGCAGTGCTGGACATTGAAACGGTCGGCGTAGTTGGAGACGTCGGTGGTGCAGTCGTCGAAGTCGTAGGAGGAGTACAGGCCCGGGTAGTTGTACTTGGTGTACGACGATCCGCCAGTGCCGGTGCCACTGCCGGCGGACATGTGGTTAATAACGGTGTCGGCAACAACCTTAACGCCGGCTGCGTGGCAGGTATTAATCATGTTCTGGAAGGACGTGCGGTCGCCGAGGCGGCCGGCAATTTTGTACGACACGGGCTGGTACGAGGTCCACCACTGCGCGCCCTGAATATGCTCGGCGGGAGGAGACACCTGGACATATCCGTAACCGGCGGGACCGATAGTGTTGGTGCACTCCTTGGCGACGGAATTGAAGTTCCACTCGAAAAGGACAGCAGTGACGTCCTTGGTGCCAGGCGGGGAGGCATTGACGACAGGAGGGGTCACAACCAGGAGGCCCGCGGCTATCAGCGCCACGACTGGAGCGAGGCCGGTCTTGCGTGCCATGATGGAGGTTTCGGAGCCTTCGCGGAAACTTTTACACCAACAGTGTCAAGGGCTTAGGCGTACATAGAACACACACAACAGTATAGAGCAAACTTGGTAGTATTGACTGCTGTATGATGAAGATGAAGGAGAGAACATCTACCTATTATATATCTTCGTTCGTACGGGATGGGGCATCTGTTCAATTGGAACTCCTAAGCACGAGCCTGCTACCTAGTAGTCAGACCATTATTTAGAATCGTCCAAATCATCCTATTTGACCGAGCGAAAAATTTCCGCGGCTTGGAATTCATTTGCCTGCGTTAGTGAGAATGATATTCGCGCTGCCTCCCCTCCTCGTCTAGCGCGCTAAAAATTGACCCCGCCATCTACATGTCACCTACTTAGTCGGGCCGTTATCCACGTGCCGTACCTAGTCGGCCCGTTACAACGTTTAAAGCTTCTAGTCGGTCCTTTGTTTATGTGCCTCATCGACAAACATTGCAAAATCTTACAGAACCGTGCCTCGGCCCAGCTGGCTTGCTCCTGGAAGTTAGTGCCGCTAGTTTACCCCGTGGGGTTACAGTGCGTTCTAGACGTAAGTGGTTCCTGTCTTATATTATGTCGCAGGTCCTGCGGCGGTATTAAGTTGACGCTAGAAAGCCAAACTATGCGGGGTGCAGGCTAGGATTACATGCTGTCTCGGCCGTTAATAAATCTTCGGCAAATCTTTAGTTAGGGTTATAGTTTGTACGTACGTCGCCTATTGGTGCAAGCCCAAGAACGCTTGATGTGCCCCACGTTTTGAGTTGCGCCCGCCATGCAAGCCTCCGGCGCGCCTCGTCCCATTTTCCGGGGTGGTGGGGGAGGAAGACATGTCAATCCGTCCACTGTCTTCTTCCTCACGTCCATCACCAATGTCCATACGATTATCATGGCTTTTCCAATACGCTAACGAAGGAGACGATGGTCGCTCTACTGAGGGCTACGTTTTCTGTTTCTAATCACAGTTAGAGGTTGAGTAAATATTCTCTTCCTGCTGCGATGAGCTAGCTGACGTGTATGTGCATATATTCTAACACTACTCCTACAGATATTGAGCCGTCTCACCGAACCAGTCCGCATCTATAGTGGCCAAGGTCTGCCTAATAGTGGTCTCTCTTCTACAGACGTAGAGCTACCCCTTCCGTACCTCGTGGAAGATGAGCGCCTGCCATCACCTGACCGTCCATAATGAGCAGTTCCTTCCTCTAGATGGCATCATTGCGCTAGCTGCATGTATGCACCATCATCACTCCCTGTAGACGAGCAGTCCTCATTCGATGCAGGTGTATAGTCGTTCCTCCGCGGCTAGCTCAAGTTAGCCATGTTGTAACCGGGCTCCGTTTCTTTCGCTAGAAGGCATATTATCCGTTGGAGAATTGGTGGCTATCCTATTAAGATCTGCCTGCGGAGTCTCTCTGCGCTTCTTTCTGTCGCCGGGGTCAATATGATAGCGAAAATAGCAGCCACCTAAGGCCCCCACTGCCCAACGGCATTAGAGTTCTCTTCGACAGGGACGTTTCGCATCGACCACTCAATCATGATTACAAGCGGCACCCACACGACTGACCCAATGATAGCTACTACAATTATTAATTCATAGCCCTCCTTGTCGGATTCCGCGCCATACCACCCAGGTCGCATTTGCGCCTTATCCCTCACCGCCATATATCGCTCATAGAACGCCCTTTCCGGGCCCACAAACGATAAAACAGTCCCGAGAGATGCCATGGTGGTGGATAAGATAAGACACAATATTATGCCCCAATAACCAGGCGCGCCGTCCACAGGACCTCCCCAGATAACCGTAGCCATGTCCTGGGCTTTAGTACGGATCCGCGTGTGAGAAAACAGTCATATATGCATTCGAGATTCCGATCCCCATTACGTTGAGTAAGACTTGTGAGTAGGGTTTTGTCCGGCAAGAAGCATGCCGGCTCCGTGTTGCTGCTCAGTGGGGGACCACTTGCGTCGATGGCGAAAAATAAGGCTAGAGTGCCCGTTATGATCATTGTGAAAAACCAGATATTAACGACCGCTACCCCTGCCCGGTTCTTGGGCAATGTCGACGAGAAGAAAATCAAAGCAGGAAACATGCTCACGCTCACCATGGCTATTAATGCAATGCTTAGTGAGTCGAGGTCAAGGATGGGTGTGTTCCGCCCATGCGCCCCGAAGATGATAAAGATGTGGATTGCAGTCGTAGTGCTAAAGGTCGTAGGTGAGGCGAAGGCACCTATGACAGGCCATTCAAGGTGCTGCGCGCAAACTGCAGAAAGAATAGATACATAGAAGAGTACTCGGGGAAGGAAGTCGTACTATCCGCTCATAGGATACAGCAAGAAACTTGATCATCGATAGGAGTGTCGTAAGAAGGTGCGCGGGCTGAGGCGTGAGTAACGAGGAGAGCAATAGCGCACAAGGCGAACCGAAAGAGGCGTTGAGAAAACATATTGAAGATAATAAGGCGTGCAGTAGCATAGAGCTATCTGACGACGATTCTGAAGACTAGATTGCTCGAAGAAATGAAGGTATAGTAAAGGGTATAAATCAGAGGTGCGCAAGGCTAGAGGCCGTCGAAAGTGCCTATTTGGAGTATAGTGAGTACCGAGAACACTGACTATTTGGTGCCCTGTAGCAGAGAGTAAACAGAACGAATGCAATAGGGAACAACAGGCCTATCTAGAAGTTATGGAGGGGACGAAAGAGACTGGGGATAAAAAAAGAAACAGATATATATATGACTATCAACTCAGCCAGGCACGGAGTGTCGGTGGCGATATTTCCGTTACGCTTGTCTGTAGGACTCTCAGGGCAAGGCGCAGCAAACGAGTAGTTAAGCAGCCAGGCACCGGCAGCCATAGGTAAGGCATGGCAGTCTCAGAGAGGAGGCCCATTCTCATGGGTAGAGCCCATCTATACTACGATCGCCCCCAGCATTGGCGCTAAGTGTGGGGTCTGCGGAGATATTTACTTTCTAGCTCAATATCTCATACTTATATCCCTGCTGCGACGTCTCTGGGCGAAGAGGCGCGGGACTAGCATATAGGTGACGAGACGCTAAATGGAGAAAGGTCCCGGGATTTTGAAGTTTCGTTAAATTAATCGGCGCTAGCGGACGCCACACGTCTATGGCGTCAGTCATCATCTCTATATCAACCCCGCCCCCTCATCTATATTTTCAGTTATCCCCAACACATGGGTAATTAGGCTACAGGTAGCCCTGGATTTCTAGCTCCCGTGACTGTGGCGCCTATGGCCGGTTTACGACGGCTTCGTTGCTAACGTGAGTAATAATTCTTACATACCTCTATCATCTGCAGGTCCCCATCCAGCCGACTCATACAGTATACCCCGAACCATTTCGTTCCCCTCCCCTACCAATAACGTCCTTTATTTTATTTTCAGCTCAGCACTACTCTCCTTCCATACCTATTTGACTTGCTACCCACTAAGTTGTTAAGTGACGGCCTCTATCCTACATACATTCACGGTGCACTGCGAACATGGCATCTAACTCTCTGCCAAGCGAAATACTCGCCCAAATATGTTCCTATTTGTGCTTTCACTGCCGAAAGTCCGGAATATTCCCAAACTCAAAAACCATAGAGTCACGCATGGACAAGATTACGCTGGCGCGCATGTGCCGCGCGTCAAAGATGCTATGCTCCATCGCGCAGCCTGTCCTATTTCACTACTACGCGTCTGGCAATCTCGCTCGATCGGTCCATACCGATTTTCAGGAGTACAAACGCAGTTGGAATGTCGAATACCGGAACGCGGAAGACGATAAACTCCCAGCCTTCCTTCGCACTCTCATCACTCGTCCTGACTTGCGCTTTGCGTTGAATCTCTACAGCTTCAGGGCTCAGGGGTTCAAGACGTTTGCAGCCCTGAGCTCATGCTGCTTCTTAGTGATGCTAGTAGCGCACTTAATTTCAAGCTCCCAGTTGGCTGGCGCTGGGAGGGCTAGTCTGAAGAGCTCGAGGATTAGTCTGATGATGAACCACCTACCAACCGAACTTATTTCGTATCTGATGATAATTTCAACCCTCACCTCCTCAATTTCCACGATTAGCTCAGGGGACTAGCAATCGCTCTTACGCCTCGCACTAAAATGCCAATGTACATGTGCGAAGAGCTTATGGAATTGGATTCGTACAGTGCTACCAGCACTTAAGACACTCGTGCTGAGGGGCGCTAACAATGATGAGTATTTTTTGTCTAATATACACCCCCTCCTCACCGCTGCGCCAAATCTGGAGATACTTTATGCGGTAGATTGCAATAGCGTAAAATATAGTCGGTCTACATATTCGTCAATGGCTGAAGGGGATATGTGGATAAAAAATCTAGCTGTTAGCAAGGTGCATAAGTTAGTGCTTGATGAAATTCCTCCAGCAGTCTTTGAGAAGTTAATCAAGCGATTTGTTCAATTAGAAGATGTTGAGTACTACATCTATAGTTGGAAGAACTATCCTGATATTATAGAAGCTATTTCCCTGACGAAAGAGAGGCTTAGGAGACTCTGTTTTGGATATTTACCACCGCCTGCATCCGGCTACTACGAGAGCAGATTACCAGATAACGACTACGAAACCGTCACATCATTGCGGGAATTCAGTCAGCTCGAGGAACTCGTTATTGACCAGGCACTGCTCTACCGCAAATCTGACAGTTCTACGGGTACAAGATTAGTGGCACTGTTACCACCATCTATTCGAAGAATACATCTCACGTATGTATACAAAAACATGTATGAAGATCTGATGAGCCTCGCCCGTGAAGCACCAGGAAGCTTTCCCAATCTTCGAAGCGTAAAGATCGGTCTCTCGAGTCCAATACCTCCTGAGAGAATAACGGAGATTGAGCATATGAAAACAGTGGAATCTACCTTTGTCAGTATAGGCGTGCATGTGTCATGGGCGGAGGATTTGAAGGGACCGTTTTTGTACACAGCGATTCCGGGTGGAGCTCCCGGCTTGACGGTAACCCATGTGCCTGCCTCATCGGTAGTATGGGAGCAATACGAATGTGTTCAAAATGGGTTATAGTTATGAATAAATTAGAAGGTTGATGGGAGTTCTGAGTTTTAATTATAAAACAAAGCCTGCAACTACACTTGCTTCGACTACTATAAAAACGTTCCTTGCTCGTTACATCCACAAAAACACAGTCTTCTTCACTTCCGCTTCTGATCAATAATCTCCCTCGCTGCCAATTGCTGCTTTCTAACATCATCGGTGCTATGATGACCTTCACCACTAACTTTTTCCATGGCGGGTAGAATTGTAACGGGGTGGTGCTAGCCGACCGTTGCAGTATATATAGTATGTTACGCGTACTCCAGCCGAGCTGGAATATTGTAGTCTTTTTGGCTTAGTGGGTGTAGCGCGAGCGTAACCGTACATCATTACAAGAATGTTCCATAGACATCCTAAATTAGCATATTTTGCAAAGGCAATATGGGCGGAAGGGCGTTACTAGGTGAGCTTAACCAGCGAAACTCCTCAGGGTCAAAAGATACGAATAGTTACCTAAAGAGCGAAGAGTCAGTTGAGGAAACTGAGTCATTGGCACTTGGATTAAGCCATCGCTAACTAAAATACACAAGAGTCGTTTTAAGTGAGTCGATTCAGTAAACAATAAGCAGGAATGAGCAGCCAGTCGTAGTAAACTAATCCTGAGCGACCCTAAGGCTTACCTAAGTGAAACAAAAACGAAAGCTTGATTTCGATGATCATCATCTACTGAGTAAGACGAGTAAGCTCAACCCGTGCTGTAGGAATCGGTAGCGCTAGCACCTTCAGTGCTGACGACTATGCAAATTGGCTCTTTGATATCGTTACCAGCCTCGTAAAACCAGCCAATCGCGAAATCTGCCATTATATATCCAATCAATTTACTAGGGTTAGCTATAAATGTCATATAGTTAAGATTCTACATACGGAGATGATACTATTGTGCCTATATAATGCCCCTCACCGCCTTTCGGCAGTACCCCCGCACTCCATTATTGGGCCAAGCCACGTTCTTCTCCACCTTCCCGTCGCTTGGTCGGAGCCGAGGCATCCTCGGACTTGGGGACTGGGGTAATGGCTAGGGTTTTAAAGGCTTCTATGTCTCCAATTCAACTTGTTCATACTTTCTTCTCTCATCTGTTATAGAATTGCTTACCAGAATCACCGTTTACTTCACCATCACACGCTCCCAATCCCATCTTCAACCGTTACAATGCGTGGAATCCAAGTCTCCAAATACGTCGACGTAAGCAGCCATCCCCTCTCGCCCCATCCTCCCCCAAACCTCTCCAACTCCCAACTAACACACTCCCCTCTAGGGCCCTTCCGCCCTTACCGTCACAACCCACCCTACTCCCTCCCCCTCCCCCAACCTCTACCAAATCACCGTCCACGCCACCGCAGCCAACTTCTTCGACCTCCTCCAAATCCAAGGGAAATACCAGAACCAGCCCCCCCTCCCCTGGATCTCCGGCTCCGAATTCGCCGGCGTCATCACCGCACTCCCTACCTCCCCTTCTTCACCGCCAAAGTTCAAGCTCGGTGACCGCGTCTTCGGTGCCGCACAGGGAGGGTTCGCTACTCATGTCCTTGCGCCGGAAGGATCCCTCCGCGCTGTGCCGAGGGGGTGGACGTTTGATGATGCGGCGGGATTATTCGTCACTGCGCCTACGGGATACGGTGCGTTAGTCACCCGCGCGAATGTGCAGAAGGGCGAGTGGGTGCTGGTCCACGCCGCCGCTGGAGGAGTTGGGTTGGCTGCTGTGCAGGTTGCGAAGGCGAGGGGGGCTAAGGTTATCGCTACTGCGGGAACGGCGGCGAAGCTTGCCGTGGCGAAGAGCTTTGGGGCTGACTACGGCGTCAATTATGGGGATAAGAAGTGGGTCGAGGAGGTTATGAAAATTACAGGCGGGAAGGGGGTTGATGTGGTCTTTGACCCTGTTGGAATGGTGGATATTTCGCTCAAGTGCACAGCGTGGAATGGACGGATTGTGGTTGTTGGGTTTGCGGCGGGGAAGATTGAGAAGGTTGCTATGAACAGGGTGTTGTTGAAGAATGTGAGTCTCGTTGGACTGCACTGGGGACGCTATATCAAGGAGGAGCCGCCGATGGTGGAGGAGGTTTGGGCAGGGATTTTTGAGATGATTGAGCGCGGGCAGTTTAGGGGGACGGTGTTTACAGACACAAAGTATGTTGGGTTGGAGACAGTGCCGGCGGCGTTGGAGGCGCTGGGGAGTAGGGGGACGTGGGGGAAGGTGGTTATCAAGGTGCCACAGGGGGATTCGTCGAAGTTGTAAGGAGGGTATGTTATGTACGCTTATGAAGGTGTGAGCTAGCTCGCCAATATGTCCAATATATCGCTTTATTGTTCTTATTAAAATGTGATAAATCCATGCAGCTAAGCGCTTTGTTGCGTTTGTAGTGGTGGTGGCCGTATGCATGTGGTTGGATGGCGGCATTGGCGGCGGGCGGAGAAAGGGTTGGATGTCGATAGAAGATAGAGATTAGACCCCTACTGCACTGTACTGGTACGTGTACTCAGTGTCTGGCTTCTGGACCATTAAAACCCTCAAAACGTTGTCTTTCTAATAACTTCACTTTCTCCTCATCTCTTCCTTTTGTGTGGAAAATTGAATTTAACCACCAACTATATTGTACTATAGCTTGTTTAGTACAGCTTATATAATAAGTAAGTCGCACCTTAATATCTATGAGGTCGATCTTCCATGTCATTCGCCAGTCGTCCACTTCCCCCACGATTGGCGATTAGCGATTAGCGGCGAGGCTCCTTTGACCTTAACGTCATCCAGAAGCCCCAATCCCTCATTGCCTGACAACATAATCAATCTGCATTTGCAAAACAAACAGTTGCAGAAACACTATTCGCAGATCTATTTACAACCCACGTACTTATCAACAATACAGAACCTCACACGCTCCTGCTCTCCGACAGATCGCGGCACCTCATAACGCCAACCATGTCGGAAGAGGACAAGACGGCCGAGGAGGTCCTCCTCAACTTCAAGGTCAAGACCTCCAGCGACGGCCTCCACAACATCACCATCCCTGAGACCGCCACCGTCCTTGATCTCAAGACCAAGCTCGCCAGCGAAGAGTACGAGAACGTCCCAGCTGAGCGCCAACGCCTTATCTACTCGGGCCGCGTCCTCAAGAACGAAGAGCACCTCGCTACATACAAGATCAAGAATGGCAACACCATACACATGGTCAAGAGCGCCGCCAGCAATGCAGCACAGAACCCCTCAAATGCGGGTGCTACCGCCACCCCAGCAAGCGGCGTCCCAACCAACATGGCAGCGGGAACAGCAAACAACCCTCTGGCTAACCTGACGGGTGCCCGCTATGCTGGCCAAGTCAACCTTCCCAGCCGCGACATGTTCGGTGTAGACGGTGGCGTAAGTCCCCCTATCCCCCTACCCCAAACCATTATCACACCCACTAACACCTTATCAGATGGGTGCCCCACCAAACGAAGACCAAGTAGCCGACATGCTCTCCGACCCCGCCACCGCGCAAATCATGAACGAAGCCCTCAACAACCCTCAAATGATCGACATGATGATCCAAGCCAACCCGACCCTCCGCGCCCTCGGCCCCGCCGCCCGCGAAATGCTCCAGTCCCCCATGTTCCGCCAGATGATGACGGATCCCAACATGATCCGCCAGGCTGCGCGCATGCAGCGCCAGATGGGCGGTGGTGGGGGAGCTTCCGCATTCCCCGCTCCGGGAGTCACGGATACTACGCCTGCTGATGCTTCGGGCGCGCAGGCACAGGGACAGGTACAGGCTGGGTCGCAGGATCCGGCTGCTATGTTTCCTGGCCTGTTCGGTGCAGGTGGGGGAGCTGGCGCGGGAAACCCGTTCGCGAGTCTCTTCCAGCCACAAGGCCAAGGACAGGGCCAGGGTCAAGGCCAAGGCGCACAATCACCACCCGCTGTCTCCTCTCCAGGATCACAGCAAGCCGGCCAGCCCGGCGCAGAGGGCATGCCACCCAACCCCTTTGCGAACCTTTTCTCCAGCGGCGCAGGCGGAAACGCCAACCCCTTCGCGTACGGACTGCCGCCGCCAACACCGGAGCAGATGAGACAGGCGATGCAGATGCTTGGACAGATGGGAGGTGGCGAGGGAGGTCAGAATCCACTTGCTGGTGCTGGTGCAGGGGGATTCGGGAGTCCGGGAGCAGGAACGACGTCGCCGCCACCAGCGGATACTAGGCCGCCTGAGGAGGTGTATGCGGATCAGTTGAGGGCGCTGAATGATATGGGGTTCTTTGATTTTGAGGCGAATGTTAGGGCGTTGAGGAGGAGTGGGGGGAGTGTGCAGGGGGCTGTGGAGCAGTTGCTTGGATGAGGGGTGGTATAGGATGAGTGGATTATAGGAACGGATTTGAGGGGAGGTATGGGGGGACCGGGAGACTTTGATGAAGATTATGGTATGGCCTGGGTTGGCCGGAGGAATAAGCTTTTAAGAGCTATGTAGCTTTGTGGCTAGTATCAAATGACTAAATGCTTCATGAGACATTAATAGATGGCTTATCTTGTCTGTTGTTGGGAAATTCGCACGTAATTCGTAACTTGAGTAGACCACAGATCAGACATAACTTGGCTGCAAATATGTCACTAGTATATGATTGATGCCTCTACATGCCTATGCGATCAAGTACCAGTTCTAGAGTAGAAAATTCACGGGCGCCATCACCCCCATCTATGTACTACCAGCCCGTCTCCAACCAAAAAAAAACCATCTCTCCCAATCCCTCCATGCAATGCAAACGAATGCACAAAAGAAACACACCCCTCTACCCATCCCCATCTAATTACGATCCAACCTTCTCCTCAAATTCCTCGTCCGCCTCATCAGCTTCTTATACTTATGCTTCTTCATCTTCAGCTTCCTCTGCCTCTTCACACTGAGCGCAAACATCTCCCCTCCCGCACGCTCCTCCACATATCTCAACCTCCGCTCACGCATGCGGTCCCTGAACGCTGTTGGCACCGTCGGCTCCTCCACATCTTGTAGTGGCGAGCTGTGTGCTACGTACGTCACCTCGCCGAGCGGGGAGGTGCTCTCCTCGATCGTCAGGGTGGCGGTGTACGTGCGTTTCGCCTGGGCCGTCTCGGTCGCTGGCGCGGCGTCAACGGGCATGGGGACCGGTGGAGGTGGAGCGTTGAAGGGCTGGTAGCGTCCCGTCAGGATGTGCTGCGGGAAGGGGATAGCGTCCTGGCCGTCGAGGTGTGTGATGTCGTTTGGCTCGGCGGCGAGGGCGGCGCGGAGGGTCTCGTCAGCGCCGAAGCTGTCGTGGGTGGGGGTGCCGTCTAGGGCGCGGACGGTGCTTGAGAGGGTTGAGAGGACGTCGGCGACGCGGTGGGGGGGGTGGGCAGCGAAGATGGAGGCGAATGCCGAGGTGGTGATGGGTTTGGGGAAGGGGGAGGTGACCGAGATGGGGCGGTGGAGGGAGAAGAAGGTTGATGCTGCGATGTCTGAGGGGTAAGAGGTTAGCTTCGGGGATCAAGCTGGAGAGTGGAAAGCGCGATGGGAGGTGGCAAACCTTTCACTTGGAGGTGGTGAGTGCTGGGCACACTGGGCAAGTTGTCAAAGGCCTCATCGCGCCCCTTCACGGTGTGAGCAGCGGCGCCCTTAGCCTTGCGGGTGCGCTGAGTCTTCTTCTTAGCGCCCTCGGAGCGAGTCTGTGCCGGGGTAGCGGGGACAGAGCCCTCCGCAACGCCCTTTGGGCCGTCTGCTGGGCTCGACGGCTTGGAGGAGGAGTAGCGGCGTTGTAGGGGCCGGCACGAGAGGCTCTGCGTCGACACGGCTCGTGGGACGGAGGTGGCGAGGGAGGCAGCGATGGGAGATGGCTGAGCAGCGAAAGCTGCCCGCCGCACGGAAGAGGTAAACATGGCTCCTTCCTGCTCGTGGGGGCTGGGGGAGTCGTGGTTTGTTGAGGTTGCAGGTGTGACGGTTCTATCTCCGAAGTCTTGCTCTCTAGCCGCCGAAGCGCAAAAGCTCTTGGCGTGTCACGTGAGCGTTGGGATGTTGTGGCGCTAAAAATGTGGGTACGTACTCTTGGGACGACAGACCTTCGACTATAACAACGAGCAAAGCTGAAACTACAGCAAGTTATAAATTGTATATACAGTTTGAAATTTACGTTATAGTGGGAATTTAAATAATAGAAGC
This sequence comes from Pseudogymnoascus sp. 03VT05, assembly GCA_001662645.1. Taxonomy (NCBI): domain Eukaryota; kingdom Fungi; phylum Ascomycota; class Leotiomycetes; order Thelebolales; family Thelebolaceae; genus Pseudogymnoascus; species Pseudogymnoascus sp. 03VT05. The sequence goes on along the minus strand of KV459534.1, from coordinate 18,403 downwards.
ATTACTCTGGTTTTATACAAAAACAGAGATTTCACACCATTATTTCAAGATTTTCACTCAAGACTGCATTTGGATTTTATAATTTTATTGGATCTGACTATTACACGATTTAATGATACCCTTTGGTTCTTTATTATCAGGTCTCCGTGAATATGTTCAAATACCGTCGATAGCCAGTCAGCAAATTGTGGACGACATATACCTATAATCAGAAATCGAACGAGGAAGTTGTTTGTTGGCGGATACACAAAATCTCAGGGCCTGTCTTGTACTCCATGGGCTTCCCAATCTCTTTTCCGAAATTTGTACTTCAACAATTGTCGCCTCTTTGAGTATATACACATACAGATTTTGACACGTAGTGCGTCAGTGTAGTAAGTTTGAATCAAGCAGAACCTGCATGAAACGTGTGGACCAGAACCGTGATGATAACGACAACGGTGGCGCTGCAGACATAAGCGGCGAACAAGTAGCCTGCGACCTTCTTCTGGGTCTTGCCAAAGTGGGAGATATCACCCTTGGTGTACCAGATCATGAACTGGTCGAGCCAGCCAACTCTCAACAGGAGAAGCGCTGGGGGAAGGAGCATGCATACAGCGACTGCAACATTCGAGATCTTGGCCTTGCGATCGGCAGTGTCGGTGGCCGTGGATGAATTGTCATGGATCCAGGCCGACAAGCGTGGGGGGCCCTCATGGATGTGCCAGGCGGGGTCGCGCAAGAGAGGCTCTCCAATGAGCGGAGACGAATGAGCAGAACTCAAGGGTGGTGAATCAATAGGACGCGGGAATGAATGATCAAAACGCGGGGATGATTGAACAGAACGCGGGGACGAATTGATGCGGTTCAGATCTTCGACCGAATACAGATTCATCCACTCAGCTGACTGGACTGGCGCAAGAGGAGACTTGTACACATAGTTCTCATTGCCAGAAGGTTGTGGGATGATCTGGTTGATAGGTCCCAGAGAGTCCGCGACCAGAGACAAAGGGCGGAGCATGCGGCTGGGTGAGTATGTCACTCTAGTCTTATCGGGCAATGTGCGTCCCATTGACTTGGTTGGAGAAGATGGCATCTTGGTGGGTGTCTCAACCTTCTTAGCAAGAAGCGAGTTTGCCTTCGATTGAAGCTTTCTATAGAAGGCCCCAGGGGGACCTTTGACGAGAGGAGCACGGGCGCGAGAGTTGCCCGGTTTAATTCCAGTGCGCTCCTTCGCATTGGGGTCCTGGTTGAAAGCGTACAGACCGCCGTATGGATGGTTCTCATCCATAGGCATGGGGGGGCCGCCATGGAGGTCCACGAAAGAGTTATCATCAGCGACAGTGCTCATATCGGCGACGCTGCTTCCAAGTGTGCGGCGTTCGCTGTAATCGTCTCCCATGTATTGTGGCATTTGACCTTCATTTGCCTGCATCATCATTTGCATGAATGAATCTGGCGAGTTCGCTCCTCGGTTGCTTGGGCCTCTCAAGTCCACCTCCAAGTGATCATCGCCTTCAACCCAGTGCGTTGGAGTTGATGGGCCAGCAAAGTTGCCGTGGCCAGGAAGAGTCATATCCATGGCAGTAGAGATTGACTGATCCTGTTGGAAGTCATCATTGAACCTACTCTTATACTGCGGCTTCGCAACTGGGCCATTCTGCCTTGAACGGGAGTAATTGTCCAATGGCGAAGATAGAGTATCCTCGGGCATAAGAGAGCTTGTAACAGCTCCAAAGCCTCTCTTTGGTGTTCTGAACCCATTCAAAGGAAATCCATCAGATCCATGCATTCTACGTCTGGGGAGCATGGCGGATGATGATGTCTCCATGACATGTCCCGGATACATCCCATCGTCGCCATTGTAACGATCAGGATAGCGCATGACTTGCTCCGATTGTGCAAGTGTGAGGGCAGCCAAAATTGGGCCACTGCTGCTCTCCCCAAGATGGTCAGAGAAATTGGCAATGCTGCTCCCAGCTTCGTTGAACGCAGCATCGACGAATGGACGGATGTTATCCTTCTCGTCATCCCTGCTGGATAGCATTATGCTACCCGTAATAGTCTCCCAGTCATTGGGGTCATCTTCCTTGCCAGTGACATTGCTAGAACCCGAGGTTCTATGCTTTGACAGTCTTGGAGATCCATTTTTGCCAGGAAGGGGACGAATGGGGATTTTGATGGCCTTGTCCTTGTTCCTCCTATGCCATGCTTTCTTCGAAGGAGAGTGATGAGAAGCATAGAATCCATCGGAGAAAATCTTGGAAAGGCGCTTCTGGTCAGATCGAAGGTTTCTAATGACCGATTTGTAGCTGGAGGGGGTAGTTTGAACTCCAACTTCGCCCTTCTTGGGAGAGGGTGCTTTCTCACTATTAGCACCGTCATCAACCATTCCATGAAGTTGAATGCTGATATTTCTCTCGTGGCGAGAGTGAGTAGCAGGGCTCATTGGGATTTTATCATCTTCACCGAGTCCATTCTTGAGCGGCGAGGCACTGTTCGCCTGCTTGCCAACATATTTCTTGGTTGGAGTATCCGGCGAGAGGCCAAGAAGGTTGTGCGTGTCTTCATATGGCGACGACGACGGGCCAAGGACTCTCGGCGAAGAATCAGCCAGATAAACTCGGCCGGGTGGCGCAGGTACACGAGGGAGGCCGATGTTGGACGAGTTTCCCGTGACTGGAGCCGTGACTGGAGCAGCGCTGGTGTTTGTACCGCGACGGAACGGCGTAAATGGAGCGGGCTGGATTGATTCTTGCGAAGGGCAAATCATGGGGCATCCATGTGTGGCTCTGGTAGCCGTTGGAATATTATCCGGGGGCGTGATGGACTCAATGCTGTTTTCATCGTCGTAGAAGCTCATAATAGAGGCATCATCGTCGTATAATCCTGCGAACTCCACATGGTGAAGCACGGTGCCAGTTTCAGAGTGAGAAAAGGAATTTGACACGGAGGCGGTGGATGGGTTAGACACAGAGGTTTGATCCTGGTCTTCGAAGGTATTGGTCTGGTCTGGGAAAAGAATCAAGTCTTCGCCATTGTTGCTTCCCTCGAAGCTAATCTCCTCATCGTAGCCGTAATAAGGACCAGCATCGCCACCATAGTTGCTGTCCAGGCCATGGATTTCACCGTAGTTGTGATTGTGGATAACGGTCTCCGAAGTTGAATGAAAGAGACCTGGTTGATACTTTGATTGATCAGCAATTGGCGAAGATGAAATGAAGTTCACATCATCCCCAGCCACCTGTGTTGGAAGCAAAACATCGCTCTTTGGATCTTGGAAAAGATTCTTTGGCCCCGGGCTTGGGCTTCTGACGCTGTACACGCTGCTGGCGGGTCTCACAGGTCTCGCAGCAAGCAAATTGACCCTAGCATTGGGGGTGCTGGGTGGGTGCACAAGAAGGCTGGAAGAGCCAGCGGGTGATTCGACATCCGAACGCGGAGAATCCTTGACCATTGAGAGACGTGGTGAAATTTTTTTTCCATAGTTGCGAGTCGAGAAAACGTCTTTATCAGATTCATTTGCTCCGCCCAAAGCTCCAAATTCAAGAGATAGGTTGCGAACATTCTTCAAGGCCGCACGCTGTGGAATAGTGGGCTTGTTAGGAAAAGCCGTATCAAGTCTCGTAGGCTTGACTTCAAAATGCTCCAGGGTAAGCTCCGTCTTGAGCAATGACGAATCGGCGGGATTGTTCTCCGAGAGCTTTGCTCTGGAGTTCTTGGAGGTGATCGATGAGTAAGCCGTAGCAAAGTCATTGAAGACAGATTGAACTGGAGTAAGCTTGCGAGGCCCAAGTGAATTTTGCGAAGGGCGAGTGGTAACCTTGGCCAAGTTGCCAAACGAATCACTGTTGGAGAGCGAGGTAGTAACTTTGGCGAAGATCATGGTAGAATCATTTTTGGAAAGCTGAAAAGTTCCGTGGGTGGCTTTTGGTGCCACAGTTTTGGATGCATCGGCCATGTTGGCGGTTTGCACCAAGTGCTGCAGATCGTTCTCGTGAGGAACAATCTCAGCAATAGTAACGTTGGGATCCATTGTTGAAAATCTTAGACGAGTGAGAGCATAGAACAAGATCAATGCAATTGCTTGTCACAGGTAGGATACAGCGATGAAGACAGGATTGACATAAATGGAGGCAACGAGCGTGTGGCTTTGAAGCCGTAGAATGGTGCTTTGTCTAGATGCTCTAGATGCAAAGTGATGTTGAGTGGAAGAGCTGAAAGATGCAGCTGAGCATTGCCTGTTGCGAGTTTGATTCTTGACAATTGCCCTCACGAAGATCGGTGAGGTGATGGAACTTTGAAACAAGATTCAAGAAACGATCAAGAGAGTTGGCAAGATTACACCTTTCAAAGAAACTTGCCAAGATCAGATCGATCAAGGAAGATGTTGAGTTTCTTTGATGAGGAGTTCTTTGCGTTGATGCTTTCACGTTATTAGTTTAAACGTTATGATAGATCTTGACGAATAAATACCCAATCTGTAGATCGAATCTGCCTTGAGCGAAGAAGCTTTTCTTGATAGTGTCGTGTATATTAATCAACAGTAATGACCGTTGAATCAAAAGTAGTAGAAGTAAGGAGCACGTTGTGGGTTTGGAGGTGGTAAACGTAGGTGGTAAACGTTATGAGAATGAGTATGTCACGTTAAGCGTTAACCGTTATGGAAGCTCGAACCTTATTGGTCGGAATGGACGGGGGTGCCGCGTGAATTCCCTTTGTGTTGACGTTAAGCGTTGAACGCCACGTACGGGGAGACGGGGGGCAGACGGGGGTCAGTAGCATGAAATGTCTCTAGCAATCGGCAGTCTCCGGCAACTACTCGCAGGCATAATATTGTAGACTGTAAAAGCTCGACTCCTGAGGGATGTTTAATATTCCCTCCAAGCACTTTTGAATTTACCAGCACTGTGCATAATGAAGCCAGATATAAAGCAGTACCAGGCGCACTACCCCGTGGTACAAACTTTAAGATAGTGAGAGCTTTCCTGAAGGCACACAGCTCGAAGCCCAAGTATACAACTATTATTGAAAGTACAAAATGAAGACTATGAGCACGGGATACTCATACGGTAGAAATGGTAGAAAGATAGTATTTCGTTATGACAATGGAGCACTCAGGAGGAATCTGTAGCTTATGACGACGAAGTGAATTTGAGAAGCATAATCGGGCTACGATATGGAACACTCATTCCATAAACTCTACTTTGAATCTCAAGAGAAGTAGCTTTGGATTTGGCTTAATTGAGAGAACTTACGTTGTACCAAACCCCTTTCCCGGATGCAATCATAGTTAGACTTGGAACAAAAAGATCAACCCCTTAAATCCACACCAATCGTTATAGCGAAGTATTCATTGCCTTCATATTTTGTGAGCTCTTATTTCCTCTAGTTGCAGTCTCCATAAAACGACACAATCTCCACTCTCTTCGTACTCCAAGTTGCATCCTGTAGCAACGGCGGCAGCCAAATAACGCCAAACGCCAACCACCCTTCGTGACATAGTTGAACTTTTATGCCTCTCATTTACACCTCTTCTCGACAACGTTCGGGCCGAACTCATCATACTCCTTCTTTGCGATCCACATCTGGTGGAAAGTTCCGAGACTGCCCAGAATGCTGCCTCCAATCCAGCTACCGAAGCGGCGCTCGCTCGTTAGGCCGGCAGCTTGAATCTTGACTCGTGCCCCAGGGTATGCTTGCTGGAGCTCGCTGACCAGTCTGTCGGTGAAGCCATTGGTCAACGTCGTGCCGCCGGTGACAACGACGTTTTGAAGGAGGTTGACGCGAAGATCCATGTCAACTGATGCAACAGCAGCCTTGATCATCTCCGGGATCGTTTGTGACTTGGTGACTGCTGGCTCTCCAGGTACCGGTAGCGCTGCCTTCTCATCCCACATGCCTTCGCCAACCTTGAACCGGTCGACGCCCCATAATTGGTTCGAGCCATTGGGCATCTCGAAGACCCGGCCAGGTTGCGACTTGGCAAAGTCTTCATTCGTCGTGCCTTGAGCTGTACCCGAGCTGAGGCGTCCGGGGCCTGGCCAAACTTGGACCACAGACTCCTTGAATTCCGTAAGGACACGCTCTTCCTGTAAGGCGCGATAGCTCGAAGTAGGTGGGATTGCAAAGTTGTGGTACGTCGCTTGTGCGGGTGCACCAGCATCAACAGCTGTCTTTTTGGCAACCATAAAATGCGGTATCAAGTCCACCTTGGAATCCGGGGAGTTGAATAATGTGCGGATTTGACCTGACAGCCAGTTTCCGGCCAACGGAGACTTCTGGACGCCCTTCTTCAGAATTAGGCCGTCGTGGATCGGCGTGACGGAGATGTTGGTTGCACCGATATCGATAACCAGTGCGCTGGCCTTTCCAGCGGCAAAAGCTGCGAGGACGCTGTTTCGTGCAAGCCAGAACGCAGGGCAGCCCCATGACTCCACCGCAATCTCAATTGCCTTCTCTCGAGACTTGGCAGGGTTCCAAGCTGTTTCCGTCAACAGGAGTGGGTTCTCCTCAAGCGGCCTCTCATTATCCTCAACGCCTTCCATCTCTGCATCAAGGTCTTTTGTGTCATCGTTCAGCCCGTTCTTTGACGGGTGTGTCGGCTTGAAGTTCGTCAGGCGCGAGGTAATCGCATACTCCCAGACCTTCGCGGCGGCATCCCAGTCCTCCACGGTTCCATCCTTCCCTATTGGGTTTTGGATTTCTAGGTTGGACATTGGTGTGTGGATGGCGTTATCGCCATAGAGCAGCTTATTGGCATCGCCATCGCGGACGAGACCGTAGTGACTTGGAATAACCGACTTGGGAACATCTTCTCCAGCAAAGCCCGCTCGCGTATTTGTGAATCCCGGATCCAGCACCAATGCAGATACCTCATCTGTGAATTAGTCAGTATGGTAGTTGATGAGAGCAGCACACCGTTCAAACCTACCTCCGCCATAGATGTTTGTGGGCTCCACAGACGAGTTTAAAGCTTGCGCCATGGTGGGGTATGGTTCAATGGAGTCGCAAATATGATCAACAGTCGGTATCGATTCTTGCGACTCGATTCCCTCTCGAAATATCACCAAAATATGTGGCTGGGGGCTGGTGTCTAACGGTTGTCGCGAATGTAGCTCGATTTCGCGTATCGAGCCTCAACTTCGAAGGTCTACGTGAAAGTCTTGGCATGTTCATGGTTGACCAGCCCCGCTTGGCAGCATACCGGCGACAACGTACGCTACAGCCATATAGTGGTGTCACGCATCAATGGCACTCTTTCACAATTAAATATTAAATATCCATAGTCCAGCATCTACGACAAGTTCGGAATATATTTAGTCTCTTGCTGTAGTAAATAAACTCCACTCTATTTTATTATTCTCATGCTCCAGTCTTTAAAAGTCACGTGTGCACTTCCCAGGACACGTCTTCTTTGGGTGAACGCGCATGTGCGAGGGGCAGGGTCCAGGCTCAGCCTCGCCAATTCCCCGTATCGTATCAACCCCAGATTTATCCCAATCCCAAGACAACAACCTCGTCGAAAACCGCATGGTGTGAGAGAGAGGCTTCTCCGTTTCCCACAATCCTTCTCTCCCACTGCGGATTGATACCTACTTTTATTAAATTTCCGGACGCTTGTTAAACGGATTCGTAGCTCGCTGGGCGGCCACATGTGACAGCTATGGGCGTTTTCTCCTCCTTACGAAGCATTTATGCCCTCGACACCCTAGACACTCGCTTTACCAGCTCGCCGAGGGTTCCATACCAGGCAGTTGTCGATGCCCGAGATGGCAACGGAATTGCACCTAGCACAGATGCCCCAGTGATGCTTGACAGCCGGCGGAAGCCAATCCCACCCACGCGCTCCTTATGGAAGACTACCGAGTTCTACCTCTACTATCTTGTAGTTACTATATCTGTGGCGTACATGTTCTGGGTTGCCTTCGATGTTTCAAGGCGTCAGTATACCAGCCCCTTTATAACTTTAACTGCTAACATTGTCGTAGCATCGGATCCCAACTACTACAAGTATGAACGCTGGCTAGCACCCGGCTGGATACCGGGTCGCAGAGTCGACGTGTCCGATGCCCAATACCGAACATTCAGGAGGAACACACCGTATATCTTTGCACTGCTCCTTGTCCACCCTGTACTGCGACGTGTCTACGAACGATTACGGCCTGTATCAACTCAGTCGAAGGCAACATTTTCGAGTCAGCCAGGGGGCGCTGCTGGAGACGCAAGACTGGAACAGCGCACATCCTTCGACTTTGTGTTTGCTTTGATCTTTCTGGCTGCCCTTCACGGATTCTCTGTTTTCAAAGTCGTCTTCATTGTATACCTCAACTATTCTCTGGCCACGAAGCTACCGAAGAAATATATTGTGCCAGCAACCTGGATATTTGCCGTCGGCACCCTCTTTGCGAATGAGATTTTCAATGGATACCCGTATGCCAAAATTGAGAAATTTTTAATGCCATGGGCTAGCCAAAGTACCTTCCAGGGTGGAGCGGTTAAGCTTTCATGGGGTTCTTGGCTCGATGGCTATTCTGGGATCATGCCCAGATGGGCTATCTTGTTCAACCTCACAGTCTTGAGACTCGTAAGCTTCAACATAGACTACTACTGGAGTTTGGATCACAGAGCCGGTAGCCCGCTAGAGGTACGCCATTAAAGCAATCCCACCGCATTCAAAAATGCATACTAATCAATTCAAGAAGAAACAACTCGACCCCGCCAACCTCTCCGAAAACGATCGCATCCGCACCTCCGCCCCCGCGAGAGACTACAACTTCCGCAACTACCTCGCCTACGCCATCTACGCCCCTCTCTACCTCGTCGGCCCCATCGTCACCTACAACGACTACATCTCACAATGCAAATACCGCTCTCCGACCATCGAGACCTCGCGCACTCTCAAATACGGCATCCGTCTCTTCCTCACCTTCCTCTGCATGGAATTCATCCTACACTTTGACTACTGTGTCGCCATCTCCAAAGCCAACCCCGTCTGGTCTGACTACAGCGCCAAGCAGCTCTCCATCATGTCGCTCTTCAACCTTCACATCGTGTGGCTGAAGCTGCTGCTCCCCTGGAGACTCTTCCGCTTCTGGGCCCTCCTCGACGGCATCGACCCCCCCGAGAACATGATCCGCTGCGTGTCCGATAGCTTCTCCACCGTCCGCTTCTGGCGCGCCTGGCACCGCTCCTTCAACAAGTGGATCGTGCGCTACCTGTACATTCCCCTCGGCGGCTCCAACATCACCGGTCGCTTTGGCTTGGTGAGGACAATCATCAACTACCTCGTCGTGTTTACGTTTGTGGCGCTGTGGCACGATATCAGTCTTAACTTGCTCGTCTGGGGCTGGCTTATTGTGCTCTTCATGTTGCCGGAGATTATTGGGACGAGGATGTTCCCGCGCTCGAAGTGGGAGAATAATCTTAAGGCGTGGCGCATGCTGTGCGCGGCGGGGTCGGTGCTGAATGTCATGATGATGATGTCGGCTAACCTGGTCGGCTTCGCGGTGGGAGTGGATGGGATGAAGAGTATCATCCACGGCATATTCAGTGATTGGGGAGGTGAGTTTATTCCCTCCTTCTTTTGGAATAAGACACGTGCTAATTATGACCCAGGAATCGCCTTCCTACTCACCGCATCAGGAGTCCTGTTTACAGCAATCCAGATCATGTTCGAAGTGCGGGAGAGTGAGATTAGACACGGGATTGATCTCAAGTGTTAGGCGTGGAGCGGCATTATACTGTATTTGCGCGCATGTACGACCGAGCATAAGTTGGCGTTCGTTTGTCTCTTTTGGAGCCTGTATAGATAAGGATGATTTGACATTTTTTGTACATGGTATTATTAGGCTATATAATATGATGCCAGTTGAGCCGAGCTTTGAGCATTTGATTTCCCTCGCAATCCTATGCCACTTTCCGAACGCCCGTAATTCATTGAGTAGAGATACTCGTCCAGTCCCTGCCTGATCCGATGCATAACCATAACGCCTATAAGTTTTACCCAGCCATAATTCGAGAGGTACCATCTTCATCGCTTCTCCTTATCATCACCAGGCTGCACAGAGACATACTCTCCCTCACTGTGTCCAGCCTCCAGATCCACATCGCTCCCACCAGTACTACTAACACTCACCCCCGACGCCGGCCTCTCCACCCTCCTAACCCCCATCATCCACCCCACCAACCCCCTCGGCGCCCACGCGCCAACAAAACTATACAACCTTGCTCCCCTACCCACCATCACCGTCCCCCCCGCCCTCCACCCCGTCTTCGCCATCTCGTCAAACACCGCATTATGCAGTTCCCGCAGATTACTCCCCTTACTCCTCTTCTCAACCGCGCTACCGGCTACGCGCATGAAATTGCCTCCATAAGCTTCCCGCGCATCGTCAGACCAGGTCCGCGCTTCGGCGCTGTGGCCCGAGAGGGTCGCGAGTTGGTTCTTGGGAACCATGGGGTTCGTGTCGAAGGAGCCGAGTTCGAAGTGTGTCAGTGGGACGTTGAGGGGAGCGAGCTCGGCGGAGAGGGTGGCTGTGAAGGATTTGAGGCCGGCGCTGACTATGGATTCGGGGGCGTGGAAGGGGGGGTTTAGTGAGGCTATTATGGCGGGGGTGAGGAGGAGGAGCTTTGGTTGTGGGGGAGGGTGGGCGTGGTGGTGTTGTGATGTTGGTGCGCTGAGGAGGGGGAGGAAGGCTTGTGTTAGGAGGATTGGGTGGAGGAGGCGGGTGTTGATGACATCCTGGAAGTCGATGGGGGAGAGTGTGGCGACTGGTGAGTTTGGATAGGTGAGGGTCGGTATGACGATAAGGGCTGTGAACTGGAGGTAGTGGGCGCGGGCAGTGTCGAAGGCATGCTGGGGCGTTTGGAGGAATTGTGCAAATCGTTCGACGCCGTCGTGTCCGAGCTGTGTCTGTGTTAGTGGTGAGAAACCAGCTTTGGGGATTGAAAGACTTACTTTTGAAGTGGAGACATTAATAACCAGAGGCCTGATGTCGCTTCTTCCTTCGCTTTGGACCCGAAGCTCCTCTTGGACATCGTCGCAGACAATGAAAACGATGAAGCCCCTTCTCTCCAAGTCCAGCGCAAGTGACAGGACAAGCGGCTCATTCATCGACCCAGATATCACCACCACTTCCAACCTCGCCCCGTTGGTGCCACGCTTTGCCCTCCTCTTCTTATTGTAATTTGCTTTATTCCTTTGCACCATGTATACCGACGCTCCAACCCCTGCGACGATGGCGGTGGTGAAGACTCTGTTCTTAAGCACCCATGCTTGCACACGAGCATACACACCACCCGGCAACGCAGTAACCGGTGATGGTGCGGGAGCTCTAGCAACTGGTCGAGGTCTTGCTGATTCTGGTATCCAGTCTGCGGATGCGAGAGTATCCCTCAGCGTCCTTGCGACTCTGTCGACATGGTCTTCAACATAGTTTGCGATATCATTTGAGAATCGTTGGACATGGCGCGGGACGGAGTTCAAGGCGTCCAAGAATGCCTGGTCGTCTGCGGACATCGTGAGTGTTATATGTTTCGAGCAGATAAGTGTGTATAGGCGGTGTCGTTAAAGTTATGTTGTATCGAGTTAAAGCTGGAGAGACCTTTGATCCGTGATGGATGATTTGAAATGACGGGCTGATTCTGTCTTCCTTATCCTGATAGATAGCATTTGGCAGGACCGAGCTTGAAGCTAAACCGGAGCGGCGCCTGCCAATGCCGATAGGCCATGCAACTACCAACCTATTTTGGTGACATCCAGGACATAAGGCTGAGAAAGTAAAGATTTACCTTCAAAGCTATTGGCTTTATTCTATTATTCGGAATTATACTCTGAATCAGAACAATGCTACAAGGTTTGATATTAAAGGTTTGATATTAACAATAATATTTAGTACCAGCTGAATCTACCAATATCCCACACAAAATAGTGATTAAACAGCATGACCTTTAACATTCAGTATCCATAGCCTTGCGGTCTATATTAACGTTGGAAGCTCTCAAGAAGCTATTTTGAAGATAAGTCAGATTTATATTATTTAAAACATTGCCCCTTGCGACGTACAAAACATGGATCCCTTGATATATGATATCCAGGTGGAGCGAGGGCTTCACAGACCAGATGTTGCCATGAACACTCTTCAGCGTGTCGCCTCGCTGGTCAAACCATTAATGCGAGCACACAATTTCAAGGTAGGACTGTTAGCAGAGTTTCTACCAAAGGAAAGAGGACTTCTTGGTAAGTCTATCAACCTCAAAATAAGTACCATGTATACTGACACCCACCAGGCCTCAACACCGGAGGTGGGAGGACTATCCATGTCCGCCTTCGCCACTCCACAGACCCAACTCAGTTCTTCACGTTCCAGATGATCATGGATACCGTGCTCCACGAAATGTCCCACAACCGATTTGGGGCACACGACGCAAACTTCCACGCACTATGGGACCAGCTCCGCGACGAGTACTATGCTCTCATGCAGACTGGCTTCACTGGCGACGCATTTCTGAGCCATGGTCATCTCCTTAGCGCCAAGCGTATCCACCAGGATGAAGCACGGCGTATTGCACGTACTGCTATTACAGATAACCGAATGAAACCGCCATTAACGGTAAACCGGAAGCTAGTTGAGGCGGGTCCCAAACCAGCTATTGATGCCCAAAGTTCGCTTATAGGTGCATTTGGGAGGATGCAGATTGCCCAGGGCTGCGGTTGTGGTATGCCAAAGTCGGAGCAGCAGGCTCTTGTGGCTGCAGCGGGTGTTAATGTGTTGAAGTTCAGGGTGGAAAAGGATGATGCCAACGAGGTTGCCATCCAGGGGGCGCTGTGGGAGCTAGCTCAGGAGGAAAGAGCATCGTCGTCGAAGCAGAAAGGGGCATCACGAGGTTCAACAGCGGCAAACAGTGAAAGCAAGTCTATACACCGTCCCTCGTCGTCCCATACATACGATGCCCCATCCAAGTCATCAAAACACTACGACTCAGACTCAGAGTACTCAGAAGACCCCTCCCTCTCAAAACCACCCCCACAATACGTCCAACTCGTCGACGAAGAGTTCTGGCAATGCGAGACCTGCACGCTGATCAACAAGGAGGAAGACGTCTGTTGTGATGCGTGTGGCACCGCTCGACCGGGTACAGAACCGCCCCCGAAAGCGAGTTCGAGCAAAACTCCTTCTAAGGCCGTGGCGAAGAAGACGACTTATAAAGCTCCACCTGCGAAGAGCTCAGCGAGATCTCGTCCTTCTTCGAGACGTGCGGGACCGTCGAGGCAGGTTGCTAGATCGGGGCCTTGGCAGTGTGCTTGCTCGCTGATCAACAAGGAGGGGAGGGTATGTTGCGCCGTTTGTGGCATTGCCCGGCCTGGTTCATAATCCCGGAAAGCAGCTGTGAGAAAATGCTTGTAAGTCAGTTGCGACAAAATCCATTCGAGTCTAATCCACGCTTCTGTGGGCCAGACAGTGTTGGTCCAGGCCAGATGCGCAAGCTGACAGGCAGTGGTGAAGAGTAAGTGATTGGCTTGCTCAGACGGTGAAACCTTCAGCCCGATAATACCACATGGTTTACCTAGCCGCTTTACCGCTGGTAGGTTATTCCGAGTTATTTTTGGGGTGGGATTGATTCTCGAAGGAGGAAAGCAAGATTGGTTGTGAGTAATTCTGAGCGAATCAAGTGTCCTTCGTTTTTATAACGTGCGTAGTTTTACATTTCAATATAGCGGCGTGGGAGATAGGCATATAATATCAATGCTTCAGTAGCCTTTACAAACTATCAATTATTATTACTTTTACTTTAATCAAACTCTCGAATGAAATAAATCAAATATCAGTAGGATTCGAATTTAAAAGAGTCAAATATTTATCGGGAAGAAGTCAAAGAGAAGCCTCGAGCATTCCCCCTTCCTTATATATCCCACTATTCTACCATTCTGCCAATAATAACGGTACAAAATGAAGGAGAAGGTTACTGTCGGGCTGATGAGAGATGGTTCACAGCTCAAAGCAGCGAGTCACCGCCGTATGCTGGTATAAGTAACCTGTCCTGGTTTGGAGTCCTCGATCTTCCGTCGACACGAAATCAATCAGATCCAAGAATACGACACAAGGATTGAACTTGTCCTAGACGAAAAACCAGGGCAACATCTAATTCTTCGTCCAATACTAGGTCAAAAAGTCCGGTATTTGGCGCCGTCGCCGCCGTATATTCTCGTTGCCATCATCTTCCTGTCACCGAAACGTTTTTCTCGTCGAGAAAGGCTGTTGGTGTCGTTAGCGCTCTTGTCGACGATGTGGGAAGGATTGGAGACTAATTCGCAAAATATTCCTTATAAACATATTACCTACGGCTTCAGCAGCAAAAGCCAGAGGAACCAACACCTATGTGCTTCTCCCGCATCTTGTCTTGAACAACTTTGGCAGCCTCAGCTTCGAAATAAATACTATTCTCGAAACCCCGGGTTGTATCGGCGTTGGGTTGGAATGAGAAGGCCGAGGTTGCTGCGTGGTTTTTCTCTGTTGTGTTTAGACCCCTTTTCGTGTTTTTATTTTCGTTGATCCAGACAGCACATATTCGGATGCTGTTGTCAGATGCTTTTGGTTTGAGATAATATTCAACTGATACCATTCCCCCTCTCTTAGTCACGAAATAGACATCAAATAATCAACTTCCCCGAGTTCATATTTCACCCCTCTGACCCCAACATATCCTCAGATAGGAGGGGATGTGGCGAACAGACAATCTTACAACTTTTTTTCAACTGGTATAACAAAAACGCCCCCCTTCCGTCCCCCTACGCAATAAATGCCAACAACGACTAACTTTCCAAAGCTAGTTTTATCCCCGTTGACTCAGAATAAACTCACGTATCAAGGTTAGATGGCAACTCAAACGTACGAATCACCATGAGCATAATCTGTAGGTCCATGGGAAAGTCACCTCCAGCTGCCCAACAGTGTTACGAAACCGTATTCCCCAAACCTAGCAACTATCCCATCCATTCACAACACCTCGTTACGAGGATTTCACCCATTTCCGTACTATATATGGGCCCAGACTTCCAAAATATCTCTTCACAGCAGACGGTGTACATAGGTATTGGGCAGGACCCATCACTTGGGTCGAAGAATACAAAACCCCCCTTCATATGGAGACACACACATAGTATCTTCAAATGGTATACCTTCTATCCTGTGATCCCGCCCGCTTCGGTTACCCCTTTCTTCTCGCCGGTTTCTTCTTGTCACCGTCCACCGCTTCTCAACATGCGCCTTTTCTCGCCGTCCACTCCTACCACCCGTAACCCCGCCATCAACTGTCCGAGACATGGTCAACCACACCCGAGTCCAAGAACACCTCAGTATAGATGTCCAAAATATGCTGGGCCGAGCCGCGTTGGGTATCCATAAGTGCGTATTTTAGGTGCGTGGATGCAAAGTATTCCATTGCTGACACAGACGTACTTATATATATGAGGAATCAGCCTCGAGCACTTGTCTTCAGTAATTCCATTTGAAGCTGTTGGATTCTTATACGCTTCTCATTTTTAACTTCTGGTCTCGATCTTTGAAGCAACACCCACTCTACACCCCCCCCCCCCCCCCGTCCCCCACCACAGTCCCGGCTGAAAGATCACATAACATTCCTCCACCCTTACATTTCCTAATTGCATATTAGAGGGGATGTGTGGTCATCAACCCTCATCTTTCCACAAACATGACCTCCGAAATCCTTCTCTGCTTCGCAAGTTCAAACCCATCACCAAGGAACGCTTACGGACCACTGCTTATTTAAGAATGAACCAAGCAAACGAAATAACACGATCAGCACCAGAGCGGAAATAGTAGCAATGAGATGATGCAGGTGTTCGGAGAGGCAGCTGAAGCAACCTATACGCGCGTAGACGTATGAATACGCCTCGCTCCTGTTGTTCGCTTGATCTGAGCCTCTTCTCACCGCTCACCTCCTCTCACCGCACCACCTCTCTCATCGCACACCCCGCACTGTCACTTCCAATACCATACCATCACCCTGAAAATGCATTTCCCAATCTTTTCCAACCGCCGCCTTTGCCCCACGCCACTGAATACCAACGATCCCGATTCTCCTTGTCCAGAGTTAGCTCCAGGAGCTTTTTCTTGAAGTTCCAGGATATAAGTCAGTGAAGATCAATCTTGTGTATTATTGCCGGTTTTAAATGGAAGGTTTGGGTTTTGGTGAAGCTTTCTGGTATATTCATTAATATGATAATCCAATCACCGCGCTCCATCCCCTCCGTCAACGATCCAACAGCAGCCATCCCAAAGCTACGCCCCCTACCCCGTCCAAAACGCCATCCACCACAGTCCCAGCTGGAAGACAAGACCAACCCTTCTCGTGAAATCATCTGATATATTCTTTGAATTCCACCCTTACGTTTGAGAGAGGGCGTATATATATAAACATTCCCACCCTCCAACAACCACCAGGCACAGACACGGAAACCAAAACAGTGAACATCGAGGAATGTAGGTGTGCGAGAATAGCAGCCTACACATCTTAACAACTATATGCACGTCCACCAAACCAGGGGTTCCCTGGTCTGAATATTATACCACCTCTTCTCACCGTTCACTTTTTCGCCATCCACTGCTTCTCACCGTCTACCTCCTCTCACCGTCCACTTCCTCTCACCCACCCCCCCGACACACTGTCACTTCCAACCTGGCCGCCGATTGCATTCAACAACCCCCCCACACCTGAGAATGCATCTCGTCCGGTCCACTTCATTCACTAATGGTCTCCGTGTAACAACGTGCCATTGCCTCTTTTGGTGAGAGGGTTTCTTTTCTGATGAAGCTTTCTGTAAGATACATATGTATTATTATTCTAGTCCATTCACTACCCCGCCGCCCACTCACTGCCAAAACCCCATCCGAACATACATCCACCCCAGCCCCAGGCTGGAAGAGAGACCAAGCTTTTTCATGAAATCTCTCTTCATCGTTTGGCACTTGCATTCGGTAGGGGACGTATATATGAGCATCAGCCCCCATCTTCCCACAAACATAACATCCCAAGAACCCCCCCACTCCCCTCCCAACTTCAAAGACATCCACACCCCATGAACTTTGAGCACTCCGAATATGTAACTGCGGGATCCACGGTGTATGATGTTAATAACAACCTTATTATGATCGACACCATCGTCATGTGCAGAGAAACCTGCGTGGACCGGATCCGAGCACATTTCTTCGTCTGTCAAGAGTGATTTGCTGCGTTAGTGTGTAGTGCAAGTCTGTTGCCACAACCCCTTTCTTCTCACCGTTCACTTCTTCTTACTGTTAACCCGTTCTCACCAAACCTCTTCTCACCGTCCCCGCGGTTTCGTTTATTTTCATCCCCATTGCTTGAGTTTTCAGGTCGAGTGCGTTGTTAGTTTTCGTGGTGGATGGATGAGTGTCATGAATTCCCACTTGACAGGCTGGAAGATTGCTTCGCGCTGTGGTCGAGTCATAGTGGACAAAAGCGACTCCACAAAGTGGGCAAGTCGGTAAAATGCTTCGAGCTCCAAACTTTCGGGATGATTCCAGCGAACTCATTCTCAATTCCCCCCCCCCCCTCCCCCCAACAATCCTCGTGCCCACACGTGTCTCTTTTAAAAGACTCCTTGTATTGTTCAGTGGGATGTGATAGGCTCTCAATTCTAGATAGATGGCACATCGTAACCCTTGCTATATATAAACATGCATCGACTCAAGGAGCAAACCACCCATCCGCAAGCCATCACCAGAACATCCCCTCCCCCCCCCCCCCCCCCCCCCGAAGAGCTTCAAGTATATAGCCGCCGATCCAAGCGTACCACATTACCCTGCCGCACCATCCACAAAATCAAAACCACATTACTGTGTGCTACCAGAGTCGCAGTTTCTCGCCTGCTTGAATTGTTATACCCGCCTGGAAAGGGGTTGGTTGAAATGACTCTTCTTCTCGCCGTTCACCTCTTCTCGCCGTCCCCCCTCTTTACACCACACTCCTTCTCACACCACCTCCTCCTCGCCACCATCCACCATTTCCCACCACCAACAATCCCTCCCCAAGCCACACTCACACCCACCATCCCCCGCCCACCAACCCATCCAAACGTCCATCGTGATACTGAATATCTACGCATTTCTCTTAATCTGTAATAATGTTCTAGTTGCAACTTTGAGGTTGGATCCAGGATAACACCATTTTGCCTAAGTTCTGGTTGGCGTCCAAGCTTACTACCCACCACGGAACTAATACATCACCACCCCCCACCTCTCGCCACCCTACCATGTTCCACCAGACCAGAAAATCAGGGATTGACGAAACCAAAACAACGTCGCTTAGAGAACGGTTGGTTGGATTGGAAGGATCGTTTTGGGGGGGTGTTTTGCCTAGCCTGGCGGGGGAAAAGGGG
>KV459533.1:0-59010 GCA_001662645.1 Pseudogymnoascus sp. 03VT05 | reverse complement strand
CCCCCACCCCCACACACACACACACACACACACATCACACATCACACATCACACATCACACCCCTAGTACGGTTGTCCGAGTAGTGTACGAGCGCCAACTCGACTGTTCCCCCCCCCCACGGAAACAGCCCACCTCCTCCACCACCACGATCCCGCGACGATGACCTCTACCGGCCAACAGATCAAGGCCGCTGCCATCGCAAAGGCAAAGAGCGCCGTCAGCTCAGCCACCACCACCAACGGGAGCAATGGGAGCGCGAGCAAGAAGCGCAGAGGAAACAATCAGCTGAAACCCATCATCACAAATGAGAGCCCGAAGAATGCGGATACCCCCCCAACAACCATGGCTTCCAATTCTACCGTTGGAAAGTAAGTCATGAAACCCTCTCCCATCCCATCCCATCCCCCCGCCCGCCCCCCTTCTCGCCGCCCCGCCGCCGCTCTGTATGTGGCCGCGCTTCGTTCAGCGCATGTTTCGGATTTTTTCTAGAGGGGAGGGGCCCAACTCCTAAGCGCATACAACACCACTTGCATGGCGCGATCGATCCATCTCGTCTCTTCTCTTCTCCCGCGCCACTTCCAAGATCCCAAGCGAAACTAACACGGTGCGTGCGTTTTAGGAGCAGCGGCTCGACCAACTCTCCGCTTTCGCATAAGGGCGCAATGAACAACCGATCGCCGTCATCGACATCGTCGCGCGACGAGGCCGAGACGACGGCCGACGAGGAGGACTCGGAGGACTACTGCAAGGGCGGATACCACCCGGTGCAGGTGGGCGAGAAGTTCAAGGACGGCAAGTACACCGTGGTGCGCAAGCTGGGGTGGGGCCACTTCTCGACGGTGTGGCTGTCCAAGGACGGCGTGACGGGCAAGCACGTCGCGCTGAAAGTCGTGCGGTCGGCGGCGCACTACACGGAGACGGCCATCGACGAGATCAAGCTGCTCAACAAGATCGTGGCCGCCAACCCGGAGCACCCGGGGCGCAAGCACGTCGTCAGCCTGCTCGACTCGTTCGAGCACAAGGGCCCCAACGGCACGCACGTCTGCATGGTGTTTGAGGTGCTCGGGGAGAACCTGCTGGGGCTGATCAAGCGCTGGAACCACCGCGGCATCCCGATGCCGCTGGTCAAGCAGATCACGAAGCAGGTGCTGCTCGGGTTGGACTACCTGCACCGCGAGTGCGGCATCATCCACACGGACCTGAAGCCCGAGAACGTGCTGATCGAGATTGGTGACGTGGAGCACATTGTCAAGACGTACGTCAACCAGGACGAGGTCAAGAAGGAGGAGAAGAAGGATAACCCCAATGGGCGCCGGCGACGCAGGACCCTCATCACGGGCAGCCAGCCGCTGCCGAGCCCGCTGAACGCGAGCTTCAACCATGCGGAGCTGTTCCGCAACCCGGGCGGCAGCTCCATCTCGAGCCTCAACGAGATGATGAGTGAAGGTAATGAGACCCCCATCCGAGGGGAGAGTGCTTCTTCGTTGGGCGGCGTCGTAATGAGTGGTGCCATCACAGGATCCCCGAGCACGACACCCACGACAGATAAAGACCAGAGCCAGAGAGAGAAATCAGCGTATGTCCCTACTTCTCATACTCTACACCCCCCAACCCAACCCAACCCCACCCAACAAGAGAAAGAACGCAATCTAACCTCCTCCCCCGCAGAGACATCTTAAGTAGAGAAGTATCCGGCATATCATTAGACAAAAGCTCGTCGACAGCCGACAAGCCCAAGCCCACAGACCCGGCATTCGAGAAGATCAGCGTCAAGATCGCGGATCTGGGGAACGCCTGCTGGGTCAACCACCACTTCACCAACGACATCCAGACGCGGCAATACCGGTCGCCCGAGGTGATCCTCGGCGCGAAATGGGGCGCCAGTACGGACGTGTGGAGTATGGCTGCTATGGTACGTCCTATTCTCCCTTCTTCTCACCCCCGCCCGCACCCCCCCCCCCCCCCCCCCTTTGCCATCTCTTCCTCCCAGTTGGCTAACCCCCCCTCCCAGGTCTTCGAGCTCATCACAGGCGACTACCTCTTCGACCCCCAATCCGGCACCAAATACGGCAAAGACGACGACCACATCGCACAAATCGTCGAGCTCCTCGGCCCCTTCCCCCGCTCCCTCTGCCAATCCGGCAAATGGTCACAGGAGATCTTCAACCGCAAAGGCGAGCTGCGCAACATCCACCGGCTGCGGCACTGGGCGCTCCCCGATGTGTTGCGGGAGAAGTACCATTTCAAGGAGGCGGAGGCGAAGGGGGTGGCGGAGTTTTTGACGCCGATGCTGGAGTTGACGCCGGAGAAGAGGGCGAATGCGGGGGGGATGGCGGGGGGGAATTGGGTGGGTGATGCGGTGGGGATGGAGGGGGTGGGGATTGAGGGTCTTGAGGTCGGGTCGAGGGGGGAGGGCATTGAGGGGTGGGCGCAGGAGGTTAAGAAGGCGAGGTGAGCGTGGGCCTGGGGCTACGTGGGGGGTGAGGAGCGGTGTTATCTAGGAAAGCACATAGGATTTGATGGGCCGGGGGGCTACGGGGGAGAAGTGGTGGTAGAGAGGGATGGTATACAAGCTTGCGATGCACGACGGGGTCGGCGCGACGGGGCGTTCGTAGATAGAAATCTGTTTGGGATGCTATGTGTGCGTAACTGAGAGCGGCAGGCAGCTGGTGTGCCTCCCCCTCTCTCTATCTATTTCCCACGTGCGTGCACCAATCCCATGAGCATCCATCCCACCCACTACGAGTGCGAGAAACGAGAGGCGATCAATCGAAAAAGCTTGACTTTATTTCCTATGCATGTTGCTACATTTCGCCATCCCCCTTTTTCGCCTGTCCTTCCAATCCCCCGCCCAAAAACAGACCCGCGTTCCCATTTCCTGACTCCTAAATAATACAACCCACAACCCACAACCCACAAATCCCCGACCTAGCCAGCAGTCACCCCCTCCCCCTCCCCTCACCTCACCTCCCCCCCTTCCTCGGACTCCGCTGCGGCGTCTGCGGCGGCATCAACGCCGCGAACATAGGCCCTCCATTCCCATCCCCATACCCACCCGACGCATGTCTCGGCGTCGGCGGCGCAATAGCACCCCACCCATACTCACCCGCCTGCTGACTCGGCCATGGCGACGGCGGCGGGGGCTGGTGGAAGAACTGCTGCTGCTGCTGCTGGGGTTGGGTATCGATTTTACTGCGATACGCTGCAAAGGCGGTGTTATTCACGTATCCAAACACCAGGAAGGTGGCGACGACGAAGAGCATAGTTTTCAGACTAATCGGCTCGATGAACTCATTCACTATGCGCGCGAATGTGTGAGCGGAGATCTTAGCGCGCCCAACCTGCGTGGGGTCGGCTTGCA
Source organism: Pseudogymnoascus sp. 03VT05 (assembly GCA_001662645.1). NCBI lineage: Eukaryota > Fungi > Ascomycota > Leotiomycetes > Thelebolales > Thelebolaceae > Pseudogymnoascus > Pseudogymnoascus sp. 03VT05. Next base: position 55,648 of record KV459533.1, on the reverse strand, counting down.
TGCAGACCTCCCACTCCCTGCACGCCGCCGCGACGGCGGGGACGCGGAGGTGCGGCGCGCAGTTGTTGGTTGTCCAGTGCGAGGTGCAGACTGCGATTTCGTGGTGTGCTTCGTCGATGGCGCGGGCTTCTTCTTTGGAGACGTCGGATTGGATTGTGCGGATGGAGGTGTAGATGAGGTACATTGCTACGGCGACGAGGAAGGAGTTTAGGATCAGTTGCGCGTAGTAGGAGAGGAGGTGGGGGAGGTTGGGGCGGGATTCGATGCCGGTGAGGAGGGAGGAGAACCAGTTTTGTCTGCCGCTGTGAGAGGAGTGGTGGGAGTTGTGCGGGCTGTGGCGCCGGGAGTGGGATTCTGTGGAGGAGGAGCCGCTGTCGATGCTGCCGCGCCGGGAGTGGATGACGGGGTCTCGGTCGTGGCGGCGGCGCTTCCGCGCTTTCTGGGCCACGGCGTCGGAGAGCTTGCCGCGGCGCGGTGTGTCGCGGCCGGGGGAGCCGAGGGCGGAGAGGCCGTAGCGGCCGAAGATGGGCTTTTTGTCGAGCTTGGTGGAGGTGAATGCCGGCATGGCGATGGGTGCGCGGGAGGGCTTGGGGTGGTCGGGGGTGTCTTCTGTGTCTGCGTTGTCGGCGGGGGAGGATTCGGCGCCCGAGGCTTCGGAGAAGAGGTCTACGTCGAAGGGTTTGCGGGGGGTGGTGAAGGATGGGTTGCGGAAGGGGGTTGCGGTTGTGGAGGGCGCGGCGGAGAAGAAGGCCGATTGCGAGGAGGGGGGTGGGGGTTTGGAGGGCGATTCGAAGCCGCCTGTGAGGAGAGGGATGTTAGCATGAGCGGATGGGGAGGGAGGGTCTATGGCTGCATCGCTGGTGACGGGGGAGGATGGATTCCTTACGCTTCAGTCCCTGTTGCTTTTGGGTTAATTGGTAGAAGGGCGAGGTGACGTCGGCGGGGCCGCTGGTCTGCCATTCAAAGTCCATGGGGACTTCATGAGTGCGTCTGTCCATTGCGGGTGGGTATGCGATGTTTTTGTGCTTTGGGTAGGGGAACAACGGATGATGCTGTGAGGGCATCACTTTGCTTCGATTTCCGTAGCCAGGACAACTATGGGGCCGTTGTAAACAAAGTTTCGGTGGGGGTCTAGGCCAGGTTTAGGTATAGCCTCTTTGAGTTTGGCGTGGTCCAGTGACTTCTTGGCGGTTCTCGATTGTCACGTGCGTTTGGATTTCGACGTCAAAGGAGCATGGTGGAGAGGTCTTCAACTGACTGTATAGTATAGATCTGAAAGAATATATCAAAATATGGGATATTACGCAATTGTAGCAAATTTCCAAATAAATTTATCTATTGTGTTGATTTAAATTGCGAGTTGAAAGAGTAAAACTACTAATTTATGGATGTGTTCTCATATATTGAAATTAGAGACGATAAACCAAAATTAAAAATGAGATTATAATCATTACATTTAAGCAGTTTATACATTGATCAGAATCTTTACGTATATTCAAATCCTCTTCTTGAACTGCAACTTGTTAGCCAGCATTACTGTCGCTTAGACATTAAATATCTGTTAGCACCAATTCTAGATATAACCGCCTCCTTTTCCCTCTCTGCCTTCCTCAGCCTCTCCGCCACATTTGTGCGGCCGTATAAAACCGCCGCATCTAACGCGCTGCCATACTTCTCCCCGACAATCACCGCGTCTGCCCCTGCCATAAGCAATATCTCCACAATATCCTCGTATCCTTGATGCGCCGCAGCATGTAATGCGGTATCATACCTTCCCCCCACAGCGTTGACCTTTGCACTCTCAAGCAACAACTGCACTATTTCCGCTTCGTCAAAACTTGCAGCAAATTGAAGGGGCTTTCCGTGAATGTCAGCCAGGAAATTGGGATCAGCCCCACGGTTCAGGAGCATCTCAGCAATGATTATAGACCCATTCCGACACGCAGCATGTAGAGCACTGCCGAAATACACACCCGCACGGTTGATATCTGCACCGAAACTAAGTAGAGTCTCAACGGCTCTTTCCTGGCCCCTATACGCTGCACCTTGCAGAGGGTTTCCATAGAAGCCATCTTCCTCGTTGGCATCTGCGCCGTACTGTATGAGTAGAGATACAACTCTGGGAACCCCTCACGTGCGGCTGTCTGCAGTGGTATGTCTTTGTCGAAACCTCCAGGACTACTGCATCTGCGCCATGTATGAGCAATAACCTCACGACTTGCTCATGGCCATTATAACAAGCAGCTACAATAGGATTGCTACGAGCGCCTCCTTGGACATTAACTTCGGCTCCTCGTTCAAGCAGTAACTCAACTACACGAGTTCGGCCATTGAAACTGGCCTCATGTAAGGCACCGCCAAGCACCTCCCATTGGGCGTTGACTAGCGCTCCTTTATCAATGAGAGTTTTGCAGGTGAGATAGTGGCCATTTGAGGCTGCTACATGAAGTGGATAACCGGGTGACCCTCTAAAGGGACGTCCTCCATTAGTTTCTCTTGGAGAATTTACATCAGCCCCTGCTTCAATAAGCATGCGTACTGTACCCGTGTGGCCGCCACTAGATGCTGCGTACAAGGCATTTCCAAATATGCCTTCCTTTGTATTCACGCGGCAGTTTCTGTCAACCAGAGCTTTAACTATGTCCTCGCATCCAACGAATGCAGATGCTTGCAATGCGTTGCCAAAATATCCTCCTTGGGCATGTACATCGGCTCCGTGATCTAGGAGAAGTTTGAAGCATTGGTGGTTTTGATTAATAGCAGCAGACTGTAGCGCTTGGCCGTAGTATCCACCTTGTATATTCACATCGGCGTCATCTATAAGAAGACGCTGAAGGAGCACGTGGAGACCCCATAATGCGGGATAATAAAGAATAGGTGGGTTGGTAGTTTTGTAAGTATCATATTTCCGCTCCAACGTAATTGTCTCATCCCAGAAGGCTTGGTACCAGGACAAGTATTTTGGCGATTCAACTATTGTCCAGATTTTGTCGAAGAGGGACGCTACACTCCGCTGCGCTTGCTCCTCACGACTGTGGAGGAACCAGCTATTGGCTGCATATCCAAGAAATGGGTAGTCGACAAGCCTAAGCTCAAGTTCGGCATCAGATTCGCAAGGACCATCATTGAAGTCGTCGTAAGCCAGGTAGGTGAGGCACGTCCGGCCGATCTCCTCATTGGCGTTTGACTCGGTCATAGCGAAATAGGAGGCGGGGCTCTTCGATATTCGAGGAGACTGCAAGTATTCTTGGACCGAGTAGTGAGATAGACCAAGATGTCCGCCAGTAGTAGTCAAGAGGCTTCTCACATTTTTAAGAAGATGCTCAGGCGTATGGTATCGGTCGTCGGGATCTAAAGCAGTGCTGCTATCTTCAACAACTACAGCTTCGGCTATCTCTTCCATCGTCATAGGACGAATTGCAAAGATGATGAATTGAAATGTTCGCCGTATAAGCTCTTTTTCCTCTTCTGACTGTATAGCCAGAAGAATTCTGTCGTAGCTCTCATCAAGAGTTTGGGGCAAGCTTTTTAGAGCATTACGGATCGCCTTCGGCCTCCCAAGGGGCTTAAGAGCATCCAACTGGCAAACAACCCATCGAAACCTATATATTTGTCAATGATAGGGGGGATGGGAGTAGAGGGCTAAACTTGCATTCCTTTGGCACCGCCAACTAGCTGCTGGACAATCTCATTCTGTAAATCAACATTGAGGTCTCGGAGTGATTCTATAGCTTTGATTTGTCTGTTCACAAAGAGCTCGACATCGAGAGAAACATCTGTACTCTCTATTGCGGAAGAGTAGATAGACTCCTCAGAGAGCGACTTTTGGATGTCATGTTCGCTACGACTCGTTAAGAATATTGACGCGCATTTGCTGTCTATCAATTGGCGAAGAATGGGTAGTAATATTTGGCGCTCTGAGCACTCGTCCAATGCATCTAAAGCTACATAGACTTTATCGAAGTATTTTTGAATGACAAGTGTTAGAATCTCAAGAATTTCCTCTGGTGATGGACGTGATGTTTTGTCTTTGTATATTTTCCAAAGGGCGCATATCTCTTCAGGGACCCCTGTGAGTTTATTGGCAAGTTGGACAAGAAGTGAACATAGCATTCCTTCAGTGTGTTGTTGTTCGGAATTCCGGAAATCGAAATAGAAGTACACTATGGTAGATATTGCTGGTTGTTCAGGACTGTTCGAAATGGGCTGTGATTGAGACTGGAGCTGCTATATCACCGTAGAGCTGTGCATGTTAGAAACGTAATAATCGCTCTATATCATCCTGATAGAATGATGGGTGTGTCACTAAGGGTTCGGTGGACTCACCATAGGATGGTCGTACCTGCTCCAGCTATATTGTTGCTTTAGAAACATCAAGTTGATATATTAATATACACTACTTACGAATTGCATGCAACCAGAAGGTTGAGTGATCTTTCTTCGCCCATTCCGAGAAATCCTCCCCGTCAATGAGCCAGAGACCTGTTCCCCGCTGCTGGAGCCTGCATGCATTGGAGTGATTTGCCTCAAAGTCAACTGTTGAGAGCCAACGTAGGGTCTCATAGTATAGATGAGCTGATAGAATTAGCAAGGCAAATGCGATTGATTATAATGAAATTGAGTGGGCTACCCTCATGTTTCACCTTCCGAGAACTAGCAATTTCGTCCGAGGCAAGTGAGAGCTTCGTGATGCGATTATCAATGTTCAGAAGCTCACAGTGGATTTTTTCTTGTCCATGTTTCAATTCACCGAAAGCAAGGTGGAGATGCTCTTCAATGGCATGGGATAATGTGCTAGGGGCAATGATTAGCAGCGTCGAAGCTTATGTAAAGGTACAGCAAGGAATAGTCCAAGGCATACATATGATCAGAGGATAGCGCAAGCATCAGCAAGCTTTTTAGACGCTCGATCCGGCTTTTTGCTTCCAAAAACTTCTGACCACTTGTGGCTGCAGCGATTACACTGCCGAGCTTCTTTTTCTTGAGCCCTTCGATGATCCGGAGCACGTCTTGCAGCACAACTGCACATGCTGCTAGTACCCCATCAGGTTGATTTAGCATCTCTAGTGCTAGGAAATCCTTTGAGTTGTGATCATGGGAGGTACTGAGATGACTATGGAGTGTGTTAAGAATTCCTTGCAAGGACATGAGTTCTGACATGACCTCTACCAGCTCTTTAGGCGCGGTTTTTATCTCACGATAGCATCTCCATCCCATAGCCACTACCTTGCAGGTAGTGTCAATGACTGTGATGATACTCGTCGCTACTGCGAGTCCTGCGATTGCTTCTGCCATGATGGTAATGTGTCATATAAAACTATATAATTTGGCCACACTGCAACGGAAGCGGGGGAATTATACAGTGGTTGGAGTGAGTGTGAAGCCACACCTGTACAGCGCGTATGTTTTCAGCCGCACCGCCAATAATGCCCACTTGCGATTGGGCTGGAATAATATAAATCGTGATGCATGGAATGTGCAGCAGTACCCTGCGAAATCTTTAGGGGGAAATTACAGGAAATTAAAACAGCCCTCAAGTAACTTCGGGCCCTAGACGCCAAAGCACCTCTTAAGTATACTGGCTTACAGCTCTGCCTCGTCTGCCTCGGGCTCATATGTCGTGGGCCGGCTCCATTGTAAGGCAGAGAGGAGGTCGTCGGAACCCTATTACTACTTTGGTACACTGGAAGAGGTCTGTATAGTATATGGAGCCTGGGTCGGGCCGCAGTTTAGAAGGCCCCAAATGAATCTGTCAGTTGTCACCTCACATCAAGTCCACGACGCAACATCCCTAGTAGTTAGTGTATAAGCACAAAGCCGGATATTTTGGCCTTTAATTGAAATGCAGTACCAACTGTCGGATGTATGTCTTGGCGATACTGATATTCTGGTTCGCCAGTGCGAATTTCCCGCAATGAGGCGAGACCCGCTGAAGATGATCATGTTCCCTAATGCGGATCAGAGTACCGAAGAAGAAGAGGATGAAACAAGATGGTCAATCGAGTTTCTGCAGGAAAGTTTAGAAAAGGATTCATGCTATTTCCGGAAAGTGACCGATAGCTCTGGTTGCTATGCTGGCTTCGCTATCTGGACTTTGGACCCGAGCAGTACGGTAACGGGACACAAGACAAAATCTACTCAGAAGCGCGAGTCATGGAATCCTGCATCACTAGATGTGAGAGCTTGGATCGAAGTTTCAAAGCGTCTGAGAGAAGAGCGCCAAAGAGCGCTGAATGGCCAACAAAACATATGGAGTAAGTCCGACACTATTCCTATACAAAACCGACCTAAATCGTGCCCCAGGATTAAATACAATATCGGTGGCACCCGAGCATCAAAGACAAGGTGTTGGATCTATGCTGATGCAGTGGGGCTGCGATAAGGCAGATTCCTGTGGCTGGAATTCCTTCGTTATGGCATCTCCTGATGGGGTTCAACTATATAGCAAATTTGATTTTAAAGCAGGAGGGCAGGTACAGACAAAGTATGGTAACTTTACAAGCATGTTTCGGGAGTCAAGACCTTTTATAGAGAAGAGTGATAACAGTACTGGCAATTTCATAAAATATTGAAGGAGGATGTAAAGCAGTTATTTCTATAGTTATATTACATACGTTACCTTTATTTGCAACCTATTGGTGATGCTATTCTCCGACTTGCTTTGTCATAACCAACTTCAACCTATGGTTGAGCCTCAGGCGCTAAAATCATGGATGTCTATGTTGGTGGCTGAATTTGTTGGGTTCATTCAGACAAACTTCTTTCACATATCCTCGTCTCGTCGCCTTCACAGAGTTTGGTTTGATCACCGAGGAGTTACTATTTTGGCATAATCTTCTTTATAATATGTCTCATAATATTATTCAAGCCGTGTCGCCGCGTCTATTTGCTAACCCCGAAGATATCAACGCTCTTCGAAGAGAAATTCGCGCTGGAAATCTGCAAGGTGTCCAAAATACATTCTCTGACTGGCTGGAAGACGACCTTTCAAATATTTCGAAGATGGGAAATTTCTATCTTTGCATAGGCGATGCCGTTGAGTGTAGCCAGCATGAAATCCTCACCTATCTGCTATCGGAAGGTATTCCTCTCGACATTCTTGAAGTTAGCCTTGCTATCCGCCGTAAGGAGCGACGCGCGCTTGAAGTATTTATTGCCCATGGGTGGAACATCAATGAACCCAGGACTAACCGTGACCCCCCTTTATTGAGGTATGCTGCGAGCTGTTCCTAGGATATCCCAAACTTACATGGCGTAGCCAAGCTATAACGGATGAAAAGTTAGCTTCTTGGTTTTTAGACCATGGTGCTGATCCAAATGCTGAATGCGATTTTGATTTTACTCCTCTCTCCGTGGCAATGGTCAGCGCATCATTTGCTACCATCAAGTTATTATTTGATCGCGGAGGCTCGGTCAAACACGGTCAACTACTCCATTATGCTGCCAGGCGAAGCGGGCCAGATCGCATTAAGATACTAGATTTCATCCTCTCAAAGGGAGTGCCAGGGATGAACAGATTACTGCACCAACATCGACCAGCTGACTATTTATCCCTCGAATATGAGGGCCTATCGACTCCACTAGGGATGGCTGCTAGAGAGGGGACACTGGATATAGCCCGGTATCTTTTAAAACGAGGTGCGGATCCCACAATTAGGAACTCGCTAGGAGATCTACCGATTGAGACCGCAGAATATTATAATAATCATGACATCGTTACGCTTCTGTTCGAGTTTGGTGCGACGTCGTCAAATCATTGACGGAGGTTTTGCAGCGGCAAAGCAAAACACCCCTTAGCTACAGCGCTTCTCACTCTCTTTGAGAAATATGTATTTCGGGGTCTTTGGATGGGCTAGGTCTGCACGTATCAGAAATTTTGGCAGATTATTAGCTGCGGGGCTCATACTCCTCAGGTATGAGTTGTTGAGTGATTCTTCGGACATGAGATCCGATGACCATTTCAGACAGCGCTCAGGATATTAGATGGTGCTAAAAGGAGCGGAGAATATATCATATACTGTTAGAATCGCCCAATAACTTTCAGAAATTGACACTGTCGTGATATGATACAGCTAATGCCGCCCAGCAAAGTCTGACTAGGTATGTTACAGCTCACAGAACTGCCAGGCTCATTTCCCAGAACCTGAGCAGCACGCGAATACATATATATATGTCACTCGCCCCGATTAGTCATTCCACTCCGCACATCCCAACTTTAATTCTCTGCGGGTGCGTTTATCCGTTGAATGTTGAATGGGCTCGGGGTTCCTTTCCGTCGGCGTTGTTGTGTGCTGTGCGGTCTCCTCGGCGTTCCACCCCATTTCAACCAATACACAAATAGCACTTCGTGACATGCCGGATTTTTGTCAACATATACCGAGAAATAAAATATGCCATACTACCTTAGCTACTCCATTTTTCCCCGGATTGCGGCGCACATGAAAACCCCCCCCCCCCCCNNCTGTCGATTCCCATTCTAATAAACTTCTCTCTCAAAAAACCAAACAGAAAGATAGATGATGAAAATGGTACAAAAAGGCTCTATCTAGAAGCGCGGACGGGTATCTATCCAAAAAAAAAAGAGTTAAAAGTAATAATGATAAAAAAGGAGTTAAAACGATTGCCTCCTGCCAACACCCCATCCTTCCGGTTTTTGCCTATCCCACCGACCCCCCTCCCCCCCATGATAACATTTTTGTAAAAACAAGAAAACCCCCCCCCCCCCCCCCGAAGCCTTGCGCGCGAGGCTGACACTTGGAGGTAGTGCCAAGCCGCTAAGAAAATTCCCCGTCGTCGATAACGGGGGATGAAGACCGACGCCTGGTGCCGTGATAAGAATATCAAGTTCCCGATGCCCGTGGGATTTTCGATTCCGACTTTCCTTTTAAGCCCACCACCTCCTTCTCTTACTATATTTTGACAATATAGGGTCAATTAGGTCTGCTCTTCCTCATATATTCACTATCTGCAAGATCCGAGCCCGCCATCGTCCTATCTCATAACATAGATCCTCGTGGATCTTGGGGCGTACGAGGTATCTCAGCGGCATAGCTGATAAAACTTTTGGACGGCGCCACCACAGCTTCATTTTCACCACCCTCGAAGAATTTCTTACCCGGTAGGGGATCTATCTTCAACATGGCAGCTATCCGAAGTGCCATGCGCACGAATTTGCGCCAATTGGCCTCGAGCTCTCGGCCCAGAGCTCCCTTATCCAGAGGATCACGGGCGTGGGCTGGTAACCAGTCCCCACTCTCTGTGACAACCACAACCTCCGCTGGTCTCCGAACCTACTACAAAAGTTCACCTGCAGACCCAGCAAACCGAGCAGTATCACCAAAGGAGGAGCGTGATGTCTTTGCACCACTTGACTCTTTTGCGAGGAGGCATATCGGACCTACCCCGTCGGCGACTGAGGCGATGCTGAAGGTTCTGAACCCACCCGTGAAGAGCCTTGACGAGTTTGTAGAGTCAGTGGTACCGTCGTCTATCCTTACTGCGAAGGAACTGAAGATCGATGGCCCAAGCAAGGGCGTCATGGTGGATAACCTTCCTATCAATGAGGAAGGGTACTCCGAGTCGCAACTCACCACACGCCTTAGGTCAATCGCCTCGAAGAACAAGATCCTTCGCAGCTACATCGGCTGCGGATATGCTGGAACGAGGACTCCAGAAGTTATCAAGCGTAATGTTTTGGAGAGCCCAGGGTGGTATACCAGCTACACGCCATATCAGCCCGAGATCAGCCAAGGCCGCCTCGAGTCGCTTCTCAACTTCCAGACCATGGTCTCTGACCTTACCGCGCTGCCGATTGCGAACGCATCATTGTTGGATGAACCAACTGCCGCAGCTGAGGCCATGACATTGTCCATGAACATGCTTCCAGCCTCGAAGCAGAAGAGAGCGAACAAGACTTTCTTCGTCAGTCACCTTGTGAACCCACAGACCGTCTCCGTTCTGCAGAGCAGAGCCGATGGTTTCGGCATCAAGATCGAGACCGGAGACGTGCTTAAAAATGGCAGCGCGCGTGTCAACGAGCTTGGAGATGACCTCGTTGGTGTTCTGGTTCAATATCCTGATACCGAGGGTGGTGTTGAGGACTTCAAAGCCTTGGCAGATATCGTGCACGGACACGGATCCACACTCAGTGTGGCAACGGACTTGCTCGCCCTTACTGTTCTCACCCCTCCCGGAGAATTTGGCGCAGACATCGCTTTCGGAAATGCGCAGCGCTTTGGTGTCCCATTCGGATATGGTGGACCTCACGCCGCGTTCTTCTCCGTCTCTGAGAAGTACAAGCGCAAGATCCCCGGCCGCCTCATTGGTGTGTCGAAGGACAGACTCGGCGATCGCGCACTGAGACTGGCTCTGCAGACTCGTGAGCAACACATTAGACGTGAGAAGGCTACGAGCAATGTCTGCACTGCTCAGGCTCTCCTGGCCAACATGAGTGCCTTCTACGCCGTTTACCACGGTCCAAAGGGCCTCAAGGCTATCGCTGAGAGGACCATTGCCTGCACCAGAATCCTTGAAGAGGGCATCAAGAGACTTGGCTTCGAGACGGGCTCGAGAGGCAAGGATGACGAGGGCAGAGCGCTTTTCGACACTATTACTGTCAACGTCGGCAACGGCAAGGCCCAGGAGGTGCTCTCATGGGCAGTCAAGGAGCGCGGCATTAACTTGAGAATGTTCGATGAGAGCCGTATTGGAATCACCCTGGATGAGACTATCGAGGAGCACGATCTCCAAGATCTCCTCTCCATCTTCACCCAGTTTGCGCCAAAGAAGGCAGATATCCAGCTTTCCCAAATCGGCAAGGAGCTCAACGGCACGACTGCTAAGACCTCAAAGCCGCTCATCCGCACATCGGAGTATCTCACCCACCCAGTCTTCAACTCCCACCACTCCGAGACTGAGCTCCTGCGCTACATCAACCACCTCCAGTCGAAGGATCTCTCCTTGACCCACTCTATGATTCCTCTCGGCTCTTGCACCATGAAGCTTAACTCCACCACGGAGATGATCCCCGTCACCTGGCCCGAGTTCTCATCCATCCACCCATTCGCCCCCGTCGACCAAGCCACGGGCTACAAGACTCTTATCGATGAGCTCGAGTCGGACCTTGCCACCATCACCGGTTTCGACGCCGTCTCTCTCCAGCCCAACTCCGGAGCGCAGGGCGAGTTCGCCGGCCTCCGCGTCATCCGCAAGTTCCACGAGCAACAACAGGGCGGCGCCAAGCGCGACATCTGCCTCATCCCCGTCTCCGCGCACGGCACCAACCCCGCCTCTGCCGCAATGGCAGGCATGCGCGTTGTGACGATCAAGTGCGACACCAAGACCGGTAACCTGGACATGGCCGACTTGAAGGCCAAGTGCGAGAAGCACAGCGCCCAGCTCGGAGCCATCATGATCACATACCCCAGCACCTTCGGTGTCTTCGAGCCCGAGGTCAAGGCTGCATGTGAGTTGGTCCACCAGCACGGCGGACAGGTCTACATGGACGGCGCCAACATGAACGCCCAGATCGGTCTTTGCTCTCCCGGCGAGATCGGTGCTGACGTCTGCCATCTCAACTTGCACAAGACTTTCTGCATTCCCCACGGTGGTGGTGGACCCGGTGTCGGCCCCATTGGTGTGAAGTCCCACCTAGCACCCTTCCTTCCCGGCCACCCTCTCATCGCTACCGGTGGTGAGCATGCCATTGCCCCCGTCAGCGGCGCCCCCTGGGGTAGCGCAAGCATTCTGCCCATCTCCTGGTCTTACGTCAAGATGATGGGTGGCCGCGGTCTGACGCACGCCACCAAGATCACTCTCCTGAACGCCAACTACCTGATGTCGCGTCTGCGTGATCACTACCCGATCCTGTACACCAACGAGGCAGGACGCTGCGCTCACGAGTTCATCCTCGACGTTCGCGGCTTCAAGGAGACGGCTGGCATTGAGGCCATTGATATCGCAAAGCGTCTGCAGGACTTTGGGTTCCACGCACCTACGATGAGCTGGCCTGTGGCAAACACACTCATGATTGAGCCGACTGAGTCGGAGAGCCAAGAGGAGCTCGACCGCTTTGCGGACGCGCTTATTGCGATTCGAGGGGAGATTAAGGATGTGGAGGAGGGCCGTGTTGCCAAGGGAGATAATGTCCTGACGATGTCGCCGCATACGCAGAGGGATCTGCTTGTCGGCGAGTGGAACAGGAGTTACACGCGCGAGCAGGCTGCGTACCCAGCGGAGTGGTTGAAGGAGAAGAAGTTCTGGCCTACCGTGACCAGGTTGGATGATTGTGAGTCTACTTTCCCCGCTTCTTACAACTTGCATTTCTAACATAAACTAGCATACGGAGACTTGAACCTCTTCTGCACTTGCAGCCCCGTCGACGCCATTGAGTAAGGCGCGCGCCTCTTCTTCTAGCACGACGTAATGTATTCAACACGAGCATTAGACGGGCGTTTATTTGGATTTACTGAGCGAGCGTTTTAATTACGCACGCGGCGTCTTTGGGTGGGGAGAATAATTCCAGGATAGGAAAAAGGGGTAGGGCTTCAACCGCCATTTTACTATGTTTGTTTATTGGAGGGGAAATAGATAGTGGTAGCTCCATCCAAGAAACTTTTAGACTTCACTGCTTGTCTGATGCTCGATTTTGCGTGATCCTCACTATGCGTGGCCGATGGGGAGCAGTTGTAGGATGACCATTGCGGGACTGGAACTCCATGCCCGATGGGGCAGGGCAGGGAAGTCCGTATATTCCAGTTCCCTTTTGCTTCTCTACAAGACTTGGGCAACAAAGTCCGTGTTGCGTCCTTTCCCACAGGCGATATCGGGGCCGAGCATGCTTGTTTTTGTTTGGTAGCCCTCCCGATGAGTGCAACGGACCTGCTTCTCGGTAGGCTAGCCCAAGTCATGTCCCTTGCCCCTGAAGTCGCCCTTCCAAATCTGTGTGTAGTTATATCTGGAGCCGATCCTAGATATGTCCTCCCTCCTGTTTAATTCCTCCCACGCGCCTCCTTCGCTCTTTCACCTCCATTTCATACTCCAACAACGGCAAGAACGACATGCCCCGTCCCTTTGCTCCTTCCCCGCCATCTTCGTCACGGTAACCAGAAGCATCTCCACTATCAGTACTTAAATTCAGTTCACCTACCGCAAACCACTGAGCTAGACTTATTGTCTAGCTCAGAAGCCACGCCTCAAGCAACCATAAGGGCATCATCGGCTGAGTGTCGCTCGGAGGCGTAGATCGAGCAGATTAGAAGGACAGGTTGGATGGTCGTGAAGACGAGAGGTGGGGAGAGATTGCTGCCGGTGGCGAGAATTGAAGTGGTGAGAAAGCACAGCGGCGACAAGAAAGAGTGGTGACAGACCCCCCCTCGACAAGAAAAAAGGGGAGGGGAAGGGGTCAGACACACCCAAATTTGGCCCCAGAACCCGTACACCGAGCAGCCAGCCAGCTCACACCATGAGCTGGACTTGTTGCCTAGTACATCTCTTGGTTTCGAGTACAGGTGGGAGGAGCGGGGTGTATTTATATGTCCCTTGGGCGGGGGAGGGGTCGGTTGGGCACGGATCTGGGGGAGGAGTCAGCTTTGTGATTTTCCGCCATCTTTGAGGACAAGGAGGGGGGGGGGGGGGGGGTGGTGGTTTATTGACGCAGGGGTAGCCGTACTTTGAATTTCCGCATTGGGTAATTGCGTCAAACCGGATTCGCGATGCATGCACACCGGCCGATAGCCTTCTTCCGCACATAAATTTACCAAATGGGGTTACATAGAGACTGCGCACATACTACAAAAATAACGCTTAAATGACTACAAGCAGACGATTTAAATCACTCCCGCGCCTCCCACCCGCCAATCCCATATCCCCAATCACAGCCCCTCCCCACCCCTACCCTTGTTACCCGACATCTCCAGACGCGTCCCCAGCCTCCAGCCCACCAGAAGTAAAACCAGCATCGCGCATATCTAAAAAAGACAGCCTCCTCCCATCGCCCTGCTCGCTCACGGGTCGATCATCAACCTCCATCATCAGCGTCCCGCTCTCGCTCCTCGTCTTGCTCCCATTCTCGCTATCGATATCATCTCCATACTCGCTCCCGCTCCCACTCGCACTGTCGCCCTCCTCATCCCCCAAATACTCCTTCGCCTTCTCCCCAAGGGAAAACGTATACCCGTCCACATTACTATATCCCACCCACTCCTTCGCCAGTCCCGCAATCTGCACACCCAGCCAGAGCACACGTTCCGGGCGGTGCTGGGAGCGCATACTCTCCGCCTCGAGATAATGCGTTTCCGGCTCTACATTCTCATTCGCGAACCACTTCTCCGGGAAGTACCCAGCCGTGAAACCGAGGCCCTGCATAGCAAACTCCTCGGGAAAGGGGCGGAAGATGTCCTTCGCGGGCGCTACTGTGTCGTGTGCGCCTGCAATGTCCAACTGCGCCGGGTCGAGGGGTGCGGAGGGCTGCGGGGGAGTGTGCGGTGTAGTTTCTTGACGGGCGGGTGAGGGCCCAGAATCGGGAATGGGGATGGTGGGGGATTCGATGGCGGCGCGGTTGGGTGGGTAGAGGACGACCAGGGCGTTGAGGGCGCGGATGAGATTCGTCCATGGGAAGTGGGGATAGATGAGGGAGGCGGCTGCGGGGTGGCGGGAGAGGTGGCGGATGAAGACTAGGGTGACGTGAACGAAGGAGAGGGTGTTGATGTCGCCGATGCGGGCGAGGTGGATTTTGGCGACTTGGGAGAAGAGACGGAGGGAGGCGGTAAAGGTGGGCGAGAGCGCGGGGGTGGAGGTGGAGTCGGCGTCGGGCATGATGGTGTCGGCGTCGGCAGGTTGTTTCGGCTTCAGGAGGAGGGCAAGGGGGTTTTCTTCTGCGCCGTAGCCGAGGAGGGCGATGCAGTTGCTGATGGCGATGTAGTACCCCTGTTCGAGGTATTTCTTGGTGATGCGGCCAATGTGCCCGTCGAGGTTGCTCTTGATCTCCCCGAGCGTCTCGTCAAACGTATCGAGGGATTTCCCCGTGAAGATGATGGCATGGGACCGCACGATTGCGGTGATGACTGCGGAGAAGCGGCGCTTGCCGGCTACTGGGTTCAGTGTTGGCTCGAACAGCGTCATGATGGACTCGCGAGCTGCGGTGAAGGGAATGGGGACTGCGAGCGACTTTCCATAATACAGAAGTTGAGGGAGCGCGTCTGGACGGGCTAGGATTGCGAGATGGTGGTATAGGCGTCCCGTGATGGGGGAGCGGTTGGCAGACTTCAGATACCACTGGCGGGCGACTTGGGCCCAAACCTCTCTGTCCCTGACGTTGTCGTCTTCTATTGCCATTCTGTACCTGCCCAAATCGCCGAGGCATTCAATCCAAGTATCCTCGAATGCCGGGACAGTCTCTAGAAGAAGCGTCATCATAGAATACGCGAGGTATATAAATGCGAGCATATAATCGAGCGACGCGGGAAGTCTGTTGCGGAGAAGCTCGAGGAAGCTATGGATGGCATGACGCCAAAGTCTCGCAGGCATAGCATACTTAAGCGGCAGGCGTCGCACAGCCGGTGTAGCTGAAGGATGCTGAGATGCTAGAAAAAAGTCGTGGTGTTCGTGAAGTAAAGTCCTATGCAAGGCAATTAAGGCCTGATACTGCTCATTATTCAGCTTAGGTTGCGTCCCAGCCGGAGCTTCTTTTGCGAGCTGAGCTTGCTTTAAATCTACTTGGATGCACTTGCCCTCAACCATTACTAGCCCAACATATATCCCTTTAACCTCAGCTACGAGTTGCTCCTGAGATATCGGACGTGTCTCTGGTTGGCTAACCATCCTGGTGTGGTCAAAGGTAGGTGAAGAGAGCTGGGGACCTTGGAGACCTTGGGGGCCTTGGGGCTTTATAGACATCAGTATGTCTCCAGGCAGGGTTCCCCGGGCATAGGGCGGCGCCAGTTTCTCCGTGGCCGTGGTAGCCACATGTTGTGGGTTTGACAGACGCTTGCGGATCTGATGAGCAGGTCGCGCTTGAGCGCTTCCGCCCGGTGAACTTACATTCTGGGCTTGAGGCGAACTTGGCTCGGACGGATTAAACAGACGTTTTCCCGAAGTAGAAGGTCCGCGCGATGAAAATTCCATGGAGCCCCGGGCCTTTCCATGGGTGGGAGAAGATGCGGCTCTGCGAGAGGCTGGCAAGGCTTGCGAGCGCGGGTTAGACCCTTGTGAATGAGACGACGACGGGGACTTGCCCAGGCCGATTGCTTGCTTTTTATAAGCTTGCTCGTCTGCCAAAAACGTATTACTCATCACAGGCTGCCGCTTCGCCGCATTGCTGCCTGCGAGCTCTGCCTTCTGCAAGTCCTCCAATTTGCTTGCGGTCAGCTGGGTGGCCTCCTGGTTGATATCTCCATCGGCGGTGGGTTCCGGTGAAGTGGCATTTTTTCTGTTCGTGAGATCAGCACCGCGTCACAAATATCACTAATAATAGCCCATTAAATATCCCCGAGGTCTAAATTTATCCCCATAGAATTTTGTTCCCACGTACTTTGAGAGCGCCCTGGATCTCGCTAAGACCTCATCCCGGAAACGCTTTACACGCGAATCATCCCTAGGAATATGAACCGCATGGGTCTTTTTCACATGATGCCACAGATCATTTTCCTCCGTAAATGTCGGCGGGTTATGGCAATACGGGCATTTCAATAATGGCGCAGACGAGCCACGTCTCGTGCGCAATAATTTAATCCAGTTGTTCTGAAAGGTGGCGTTTGCGTCGATCGCGTTCCTTGTTGACATTTCCGACTGGAGATAGCGCGAGTGCTCATCAAGCTATTGCTTATGAACGTGGCTGGTGCCTGTAGTCTATGGTGGCGAATCGTAAGAGTCAGCTTAGAAGTGGGCATTGGACGGCTTGGCGAGCTGAACAGCGCCTCGCCGCGCACAAAGAGAATGTGCTGGCGGGATGCGGGGTATATGGGATATTTGGGGGGATTTTGGGAGAGAAGGTTCTGGCAACAGTGAGCAGCTGAGATGGGATGAACGCACCCTATGCGTAACATGTAGATTTTCCCTACTAGCTTTTTGCGCCTAAGAGGCGGTATTTGCGTTGTTGGGGGCTGTTATTTGGGCGTGTGGTGTCGTGGTGTGAGGGCGGGAAATGTCGCTTGTATGTATAGATAGTTCGTGGGGTTGGGTTGGGCTCAAAATCGGATCTGTGGCTGGAGACAAGTTTCGGAGAAGGCGGGGTAGTAACGACGAGTTCCGATAGAGATAGAGAAAGATATAGAGATATAAATAGGAGTAGGAGTAGGAATAGGAATAGGAATAGGAATAGGAATAGGAATAGGAATAGGAATAGAAATATAAATATAAATAGAAATAGAAATAGAGCGATTAGGAACTAGAAGCACGGATGCATGGAAATAATCGACTTCTGATCTAAAAGATGGAAAACGACATTATATATGCGTTAAGTAGGAGGCGTCAATGATGGCCTCAGCGGGATATAGTTTCAATTGGGATTCTAGGCATGGATGCCAGCCCATGGATGCCAGCCATGTTATTTCATTTTGGTGGTACTATAAAACTGTTAGTGCTGTTAGTGCTGTTAGTGCTGTTAGTACAGTAAGTACTGTAAGTTTGGTAGTATACGGGTGGTTCGCAATTAGGAATGTAGAGGACAAAAAGTACCTGGGAACTAAGTTAACAGTGCCTGAATATTCTGAATATGCATTATTATCGATTACTATTGGCTGGTTAGTGGAAATGTGGTGCGTACTCGGTGTGCGAAGAGGGCTAGTGGCTACGGGCCTAAGTAGCCACGACCAGGCAAGGATCTTCAAATTCTAAAGTAGACACAATTAAGGCAGGGGGGGTAGGGGGATAGGTTAGGACTCGGATTGACCCCGGCAAGCGACACTTCCTTCTTTCACACACGTACTCGCAAGGCTGTGCTCTAGCCAAGAATCTATTGACCTGTCTATTTACTTCTGTGTTTACTTCTTTCTCAGGCCAACGGCAACGGCTGGGAGAGAGAGATAGAGAGAGAGAGGTTCGCTGCGCTGCTGGCTGACTTAATTTGCTACATGACCCTCCGATGCTGCCGCGGCGGCCTTCAAACGCGGCCATAGACACGCACTAGCTGCAGCCGGCCTTCACATTGTGCATGTTCCCGCCATCTGTGTTTAGCAAGCCGAAAGTGAGAGAGAGTTGCCCTACGTACCCGCTCTTGCACAACCATAAACAACAGCCTATCTCTGGTAAGGGCAACACGATGGGGTCGGCATTGTTTCCGCGTGCTACATGTCAAACCCAAGTGCCAGCCTATAGCCAGCTAATCAAGTTGCACGGCGGCGGCCGGTCTGGGTGAGCGCATTACACCGGGCGGCACATGGCTAGATTTACGGACAGGCGAGAATTGTGGCTTCCAACAGGCGCTATTGTCGGTGAGCTGTTGGTGGACTTCTTTCGGTGATATCTACACGCACACAAGCCGGCCAACGGAGCCGCCTGAAATCCCATGGGACCCAGCAGGATGAGGCTCAAAGCTCAAGGGCAGGTATGCACCCAGCATTCTACATACAAGGCGTGACGGATTGAGGCTCAAACAAACTCGGGCGCCTTCCCCTTTCTTTGTCCGCTGATACATCATGGTCGGTAGGTATAAAAAAATGTCTCTAAAAAGTGATAACAAAGGATACATGCATACATCCCCCACAGGTCATAAACCAATTCTAAAACACCGGTGAGCATTTGCAGCCTCTGATTGACTGGTCACCTCACTCAGGACCGACGACGCCCTTTATAACCTCGCACCAATCTCCCAAGGCGTGTTTCTCGCGGAAAGCGGATCCCATCCTGTTTATGGGGTTCCACCTGTAGGTTCAATGCCCCAGCACCAATTAGTAGCGTTGTGGGACGCCAGGCGATGTATTTGCACAACATGTGTCTGATTGATATCCCCCCATTAGGCGTGGTGCTTGATTGCTTCCTGTGTGTCCTTACTACAGTCCTTGCCGCAGTGCATTGCATTCCCGCTTGGCTACCCGGTGACAAAATAAGTGAAACATTTGTCCCGTCGTCAGTCCACTCAACAACGGAGATTTATAGACGTGGTTGTTCAGGGAATCACATCTGCACCCAAGTCACCCGAAGAGGTGTGAGGTTCTCCACGGCATACGTTTCCCCAGGTTTTCTAGCGCGCATTACCACCCGCCCCGCTGTGCTGGGTAAAATTAGTGGCGTCGACTCTGCCAGGGGTAATTTCATGATTGACGTGAAAATATATGTGATGATCTGCATTTACGCCCGAAAACAGCTATATCACCAGCTCATGTAATTATTTGCTGTGATAGCGGCTGGGTCTGTCCAGTCAGTCGCTAACACCCCCAGCCTTAAGCGCTGTGGCTGGCCAGCCTCGCCCCCATAATATAAGCGTTGGGAATAACTCCAAGTGCATAATCGAACTGTGATGTGATAGCGAGCTTTGCCGAGCAGTAATTCATTGGGTTAGGCTAGCGATAATCTAATGCTAGTAGCGAAAGCTCAAGGTAACAGCAGCTGAAACACAGATAGAACAACATCCAACAACCGATCCCTCTACCCCGCCGCATCCTTCTCGAGCTCCAACCCCCTATTCCCAACACCAACCAACGGCCCCCGAATCAGAAGTGGTCTGGCCCCCAAAATTGAATGGCAAATTAACACCCAATACGCGCAAGCGCAGTGGAGCTTAATCCGACAGCCGCGCCTTTGGATCGTCAGCTCTAGCCACACAACCGTCAGCCACTATAACACCTAACACACCCCCCCAGCACCAATCATTCCCCGATCGTATCAGCTCCAAGTTCTAGGCGCCAACCAGTCTATAGGGCTGGGGAGGAGGTCTCATATTTCGCGGCCATAAGATGGGCATGCTGCCCGGCCAACAGAAGACCTACTCACGAGAGTACGCAATCACGTCCAACGCGTTCAGCTGCGCCGCAGTCGTCTAGGCAACTCGATGAGCTGGAGCGGAGTCACACGTTCCTTTCTTCAGCTGCCTCACCGAGGGCGGCTGACGGTGTCAAGAGTTTGTCATGCTTACCGTAAGCACCCCGATCAGGCGGACTCACTAGGCCTCGCCGGGTTGGTTGGGAGAGGTGGTAGGTGACTCTATACGGCGTAGGTGAGTACCATTCACACCCCGACCGAAGAACCATAAGCTACGAAACGGCTGAGCAAGTAGTCGGCCCTACAGCCACCCCACACGCTCAAAGGCTTCCATTCCACGAGCCTTCTGTGGGGTGCATGATTGCGCGCGTGAACCGGTGCGCGGGGTTGAAGTGAGATTCGTATTAGCAACACGCGCTCACTAATCCGATGTGTAGCTATTCGCCGAGGGAGCCGCGTGTAAATCCCACCATAAGCATGGCTCGGTAAGCGTAGGCAGACCCTGTGTCCACGATGTCGACACGAGGCAGCCGCCGTACGTGCGGCTGATGGTTCAGGAGTGTGCCCGTATCCGGCGGGATTGGGAAGCTGATGAAACGAGGCTCCGGCAGTGTCCGGTGTCAGAGAGGAGGGGTGGGTAATACGGGTGCCGTGCCTTACTGCCGATTTTTGAATCCGTCTCGCGAGTTTGCGGGCCGGTTGTAGGCCGTGGAGTGGGTTGTCTGCCTAGGCGTTAATTTAGTTTGGATGCCTCGACTATAAAAATCGCACCAGGGTGGCTGGGAGGAGGTTCTCGAGATTAAGGTTGCGGTGCCTGAATTTTGCGGGCGAAAACTCCTGCTGATGATCTGTCTCAAAGGATTTTTGTAACTCCTCACATATAGTACGACAGGGGAAGGTGAGAGATTTGATTTTGACAATTATGTCGCGCGGTGACTGGATGGGGAAGATCGGAGGGGATGAGTAGGGGGCTGTTACATGTGAGAGAAAAAGGACGTCTCCTCCTACAATGAGAGCGATCGGGTGCAATCGGGATATGTGTATAAATCGATTTGTAGGAGGAGTCACCGAGACACAGCTTGCATATATATTCGCCACATATCAAAGCCAAGGGCATGACTCTACGGCCGCACTCTCTGGAAAAAGACACTTATCCTGTGTAGGCTATCCTCAATATCCCGCGAACGCAGCCAGGAAAAATTCAGCAGCGTAATATGAAGCCGCCAACCGGTGCATATACCTATAAAATCCCATGGCGCAACGTTCCTCCGCACGGCTTCTGCACATACATACAGCCAGGGGGTCCCGAACACGGCCGTGTCCGAAATGCTTTCTATTCGTCCCCATCGTGAGGTGCATATGCGAGGCTAGGAACAACGTCTTCAGCCTTGTAGCAGCCAGTAAACTGTAGTCTAGAGATCTCCTCAGCCACGATTTGATAGCTGTGGCTAAACCTGATTTATGCACAAAGTCAGAGATAACTGGCTTAGTATGTGGCGGATATGTTCGTATGAGGAAATTTCGCCACGGTCCTGTTATGATGGATGTTAGTGGCCCATGGCATTTTACAACAAGGCTGAAATCTTGCCTTTTCTTTTTTTAGCAACTTCTAGATATGGTTACGTTACGAGCACTGTCAGTCAGTCAATCACGCATGTGAGCTCTACAATTGCGAGATAGTGTATCAGGGCGAATAAGGAGACGGTCGTGACAGGAGAGGCAGACATATATTTTGTTTTACAAAAATGATATTTTCTTTATTCTTGTTTCAAAATTGTTATCATTGTGGAAATGAGATTTTGTGTGTAATGAGAAAACATACACAACGAAGGCCAAGTGTGATAACAGATCAAATCGGATCTAGGGACTTGATTCTCGTTACACCTGTACCGTTTATAGCGAATGTGATACATATCTCACTCATCCATCCACATGCCGCCTGCCGCGGAAGCGTAGTAGTAATCTCCACGCGTCTCTTATAATTAACTCAGGGGCGAAATAGGTAACATGTATCATCGATCGTATGCATCCTCTCAGCGGCAATGTATCATGTATCCAAGTTTCTAAGTTCCAGATACTTCCTACATAGCTGAACTACTTACTGCACAGGAGAATATATCGCTGGGCTGTATATTTGCCACCAGAGCTGCCAACCCCTATTTTGTCAGTATATTCTTGGCGTTAAATAACACGCTCAGCTCAGCTTGACTCACGCCAATTTCGCCACGTCCTCTCAACATCGACACCTCCAATGCCTCAACATCTCATTATGCTGTCGCGCTGCGTCAAATACCGAGCCTCCCGTTAAACTATGGGGCTCCAGCCCAAATATTGAGAACATCCCCGTTATTCGGTCTTGGTGTTTGACCGAGTGGTTACCTCCCCACCCCGACAAGGAGGGCGGTTGCCTCACCTATTCTCGTGTCGAACGAAATGTCTCGAACCCTTCTCTCCGCCCCAATTTGTCGTATTAAGCCGCGTAGGGGCCGACATAAGCTCGTACAAACCCGTGACCGGTGTTCCGGATGAGACTCCTCCGGGTCGCTACCACCAGTATCCGAACATTCCGGCATTGCCACCGAGCTGCAGACCCAGGCCGTACCGCGAAGGGCGCTGAACTATCTCTGTCCTGACGCCCGGTTCTCCTGATAGAACCAATTCGCGTCTGGCCAAACGACGGGCGTCGCTGGTGCCTAACCGAGCTAGACCCGAGGATAGCGGGATAGAGCGCTATATAAACGCAAGCGGGGCGATCCCTTTAGTGGATCTCTTCACCGAGCACCGAGACATTGGGGACAGTGAGCTATGCCAGATTTGTCCACCAGCCATGGGCTCCGCCCCCACAGCCATGGCGTCGTACCAAAATGTCTGACAACCCTCACGATGCGTCTTTTTCAAGAGTGACACGGGTCGCTTTCGTTGTCGACGGCGGTGTGGCAGCTAGTTGGTTAAGATGATGGTTGCCTCGCAGCAAATGTGCATCATGAAGCGTTGGCGTTCTGAAGAAGCAAGGGGTCACTCCTAAATTCCCGACGTCGGAGTTTTGGATTTAGCGGTCACTCACCGCCAATCCTGTGAATCACCCACTACAGGGCAGCAACGTCATGCGTTTGGAATGGGCCAGCAAGGCGTTTGTCTTGGAGTCCCTATGGCAGATTCTGAAATGAGGCAGTTCTGATGGCAGATGGGCCTTCACTCTGCGGATATGGGTTGGGGGTTTTGATGCTTTGAAGTCTGATTGCTCAGTATCCTCGAGAGTGTGTATGCCGAATCAGCGCCTGCTCGTCATGCGCTGCTGTCTGCGAATAGATGGATGCTGCCAGCGTGTCTTGGGCAGCTTCACCGAGACCTTGGGGAGCACGCTTTGGAGGGCAGTGAGAAATCCTTCAAGCAACCCAGTCCGATAGTAAGGCTGATTGTTCTGCGTTTTCTGCAGCCTGAGCCCAATTACCCAACCTTCAGGCTCACTCGAGTCTTCCGTTGCCTTGAAATCAATGCCTGAGTCCGATGAAAAGTAAATGCGGCTCAGTAGAAATCAACGATGATAACAGGCTTCACAGAGACAGCCTCGCGGTTACTAAAGATTCGAAGGGATTTAGGCTCTTACGGGTTTAATGTGCGCGCGTAATAATATAATGTGATATATGACAGAGCGCGAGTCGTGAGGGGTCGCCTCGCGTTTCGACAACCTAGGCGAGGCGGCCATGAGAGGCCGCCGCCAGCACAGTGTCTGAAAACAAACTAAAACACAATGCTGTCGCGTGCCCGCAATTTCACAACACCAGCATGTATTAAGGTATGGATATCGATATATGGATGGGATGCTGGATATTACTCTCCTTCTTATAGGCGTCATGCACAGTACTCTACCTCTATTTCTTTCCCTTAACCTGGGAAGCGAGTCCGAGAAGACGGGCCAATAGCTGAAAGCGGGGAGTGGCCAAAAGTATGCGGCCATAGGAAATTGAACTTGCCTCGCAGAAAATGAAACAGAAGCAATTAAAATAAGGATCGCTTCTTTTTTGTCGCTCTGGATACCCGAAATAGACAATGATTTACCATTGTTTTATAGAGCATGTTTGAACATTGACATGTCGTTGAAGGGGTAAGTAAAGACAGGAAAGAGGAAATAAAGAAATGGCGGGGAATGGTTCCTTCCATTTGGACGCCTGGTTAGAAAATTCCAGCGAATCATTCTAGGCCAATCGAATCATTCTAGCCAAATTGTGGGTGCTTCCTTACTTGCGATGACAGAGTAAAATGTTTGCTTGGGACGACCCAGCGAATTCTCGCATTGAACGCTCCTTGCCCGCACTGTCTCAAATCTAGATGCGCTGTACGGTCATTGCAGGTTCTTGCAGAGATAGTATAAAAGAGATTTCGATATTTAACTACCTTGCCGCCATTATTGCTATTGTATGTATAATCCCGGGGGTGCATGAGAGCTTCGTATATGCATTCCTTGCGTCTTATACTTAAGAAACGACGATCGTGATCGACACATCAATGCATGAAATCCGAGGTGAAGAGTAAAAGGTTCGGAAGTGGCTACGGGAAGAAGTGCGGGAAGGTTCGTCGAGGCCGCAAAGGTAAGGGACCCCACGGCCCAGTGATGTGGTTTTGTGTAACCTCCCCCAGCCAACATGCACACATGTATCACGTCAAGGTGCAGCAACTTTCATCCAAACTTGACTCGCAAACTCCACTTCTCCAACACGAAGGATTCCTTGCGCTGTTCGAAGAGTAGCTGAAAAGACATGGGGATGCTGAAGAGACATTAAAGTCGTACACTATATAGAGTAGCGTCTCAGGGTCTATTCTCGCAACGGTTTCTCAACTTTGCAATTTAGCCGACGTGGTGGTGGTTGTCTGTCACAGAACTACGGCGTGGAGATTATTGGGGGCGGCAAATTGAGGTAGAAACTCCTTCATCTTCCCTCTGGTTTATTTTTGAGTCTCAGCTATTATCTTTAGATTTCTAAGACTGGTGTATGGATCCTTCATGCATCCTATTTCCTGCAATTCGTCAATACCAAGACCTCCTCTTCCAACCTCATGACCCTTCCTCGCCATGAACTATTCCCAGATACCAACGAAACCAACACAAATCAATAAGCCTTATCCCAGGTATTTGATTAAGCTCCATTCCTCTACCATCCTGTCCAATCCCATCATCAGGACGAACCCAATTCTTTGTGTCCTTGACTCTCAACCAACACCTCTAACCGCATTGGGGTATCAATAGCAAAGCAAGGTGAGATTTCACCTGTCCCTCAGAGCTTCTATAAGTGTTCTTGGGAGCTTCTATGCGTCTTCCAAGCCTTCCATGTAGAACACTTCCAGGAAGTTCTATTTAATTGGATTGGCAAGACGCAGAACCCTTACCTTCGTGTCGATCGCTTTCTCCCGTCACAAATTCACCTCTCCGCTGCCGATTTCTCAGAGGTTTATCATTTTATCAAATCATCCAACTCATTTTCAATCGTCTTCAGATAGACCTGATAGGAACCTGCCAGATCTAACGAGACGCAATGATGCTTTTCAGAACACTTCTGATGCTCTCGCTCCTGGTTCTTGGAGTGTTTGGGCTGAGGGTGCCTAGATCGCCTGATAAGAGTAAGTCTTGTTAAATCCATCAACAGGGTTAATATCTAAGTGATTCCAGAAGTAAAAGATATATTTCCTGATCTTTTGGATGCTGGTATCGACGATCTTATGAAAGGGCTGAAGCAGAAGCATTTCACCAGTGCTGATCTCGTCAAGGTACTGAATGATCCCCTGGGTCTTGGCAATGTCACTTGACTGACAACTCCAGGCTTACCTTAGACGCATCCAGGAAGTCCAACCGCAACTTCATGCCATCACGGAGATAAATCCAGATGCCATCTATATTGCACAGACTCTCGATGCTGAGAGGGCCCACGGAAAACCCCGAAGCGCTCTTCATGGCCTCCCAATGCTGGTCAAGGACAACATCGCCACCAATGACAAGATGGACAACTCAGCTGGTTCCTTCGCCCTCATTGGTGCAAAGGTTCCGCGGGACTCAACCGTGGTTGCTAAACTCAAAGCCGCTGGCGTCATCATCATAGGCAAATCCAGCATGTCCGAGTGGATGAACTTCCGGTCTGGCTTTGGGAATGCCTGCAACGGCTGGAGCGCCCATGGTGGACAGGTGCTTGGTGCGTATGCAACGGACCAAGACCCGAGCGGGAGCTCGAGCGGGAGCGCTGTCGGGGCATCCCTTGGACTAGCCTTTGCAGCGCTCGGGACCGAAACAAGTGGCAGCATCATCTTCCCCGGTAGCGTAAATAATGCCGTCGGAATCAAGCCGACTGTAGGCCTCACGTCTCGTTCCCTTGTCATCCCAATCAGCGAGCGTCAGGACACCGTCGGGCCCCTGGCTCGCTCAGTCACTGACGCAGCCCACGTTCTCAACATCATCGCCGGTAAAGACCCTAGCGACTCGTACACCAACGCGCAGCCATTCTCTCAACCCCCCGACTATACCAAATCCCTTAAAAAGAACAGCCTGAAGGGAAAGCGCATCGGTATCCCGCGCAGCGCCTTTCTTCCCACCGGGGATTTCAACATCGATGCGCCCATCATGGCTGCGTTTGAGGCCGCCATCAACGAGCTCAAAGCCGCTGGCGCAACAATCATCGACAACGCCAACTTCTCGCAATGGGAAGAGTACTACAACTCCTCCATCACCTTCTACGGCGCTGTAAACACTGTCGTCGCCATCGACTTCATCACCGACCTCCCGCAGTACTTCGCCAAACTGACCACGAACCCAAACAACATCACCTCCCTCAGGGCGCTGCGCGACTTCACGCAGCACGACCCGCGAGAGAACTACCCCACTCGCAACACTGATGTCTTTGACGCGGCGCTAACCGTAACCGGAGACAACACAGCGCCAGGCTTTCAGGCTTTCGCGGACCAGACACACGCGTGGGGGACGTACGGCGGAGTGACGGGGGCACTGGACACGTACCGGCTCGACGCGCTGGTAATGCCCAGTATGTACTCCCCAGGGGTTCCGGCGCTGGCAGGCCTCCCGATAGTGACGGTCCCGATGGGAAAGTATCCCGCAGGAACGCAGGTGCAGCGGCTAGGGCCGTGTGGGCTGGTAGCGGTGGCTCCGAATGTGCCGATTGGGTTGTCGTTTTTGGGGGCGGCTTGGAGCGAAGAGGCGCTTATTGGGTTTGCGTTTGCATATGAACAGCGCACGTTGGTGAGGGAGAAGGTAAGGCCGATTGTAGTGCCGACGACGCAGTTGGAGGATGTGGTGGATTACTAGCGGGATGGATGAGACGAGGTGTTGGATGGCTGGAAAGGGGAGCTCGCTCGTTGACTGGTTAGCTAGTTTGTGGTTGTGTGCGCTTATCCGGCAGGACTGGCTGGTAGTACAGAACCACACCACCTGCATACATAGCTTGGTGCAGGAGATATAAGATCCCAACATCCCCCCGTGCATCAAGACATCTCCAAGGCTGGGCTTTCATCACATTGTTCTCCTGCAGCCACAATACTGAGGCACCTATCTGTCTCGTCGCCAACACCACGTGCGGTTAACCCTTTCGGTGACGTGATAATGGATTAGCATGGCTAGCCCAGTTTGCTGTACATCATCACGCCGCCGTCGTCACTCGGTCGGTGGGGGTCGAATTGGGGAATCCGTGGTTGGTGCGGGGGTCGTGCGGGGGTGCACATACAATACATGAATACATGAATGCGCAACCGCCACCACTGTTGCCTTGACTTGCGACTTGGGGACCGTGCATATATGTCGTCGCGGGGTAAGGTAAGGTATTCTCGAGTAATGTCGCGCAGCAGCCAATTTTCACGGCTGAGAAAGGCGGACTGTGCTTCCTCTCTCTGTGCTTCTCTGTGAGAGTGTAAGAAGGTTTTGTGTAATGGCCCCGTCTAACAGATGCACCGCAAAGCTGAGGGATCCCAAGATAGCTGGACGTGCCGCTATGTCATGGTGTGTATCGAGATTCCAAAACCAGACCTATCGGCGGCGATGAGCGCGAAGCAAGGTAGTTGGAGCGAGGCTGTACAGGATGCGCCGCGCAAACCTGCGGAGAACCTTAGCCTGATTCGGTGTATTCGGTGACAAAATGCGTCCTGCGGCAACAAGGCAACCACACGCTTCGGTTCCACACGCTCTTTGGCGGGTTAAAGTGGCCCACGTGTGGTATCTTAATGCTCGAGCCGCTTCTATGGAAACAGTGTGTGTTCCACCCTCTCAGATCTAGGACCGTGGCCTGCGATAACCCTGTCAATGACCGACGTGGATGGTTCATGCGAACAACATCATAGGTGGCTTACGCTTCCATGTTCTATTCGCGTGGGTGGTACGGCTCGTTCCCGCGGGATTCCTTGCATGGACCGCGGTATACCATGTAGGTCAATAAAATCCTTCTAGGATTTCAGGGTAGCGTCGGTTTGGAACCGGACTTTATGCAGTATATAGCGCTATTGCATCAGATCCTGTTCCGATTTCGGTGAATATGTTCGAAGCTGCGAAGTGAACCATAGTTCCTTACCTCCGAGTAGAACTGATGGTCATCCGTGACTAAGCTTATCAACAGATCATTAAATCCCTCATCCAGACGATCTATCAGATTTGATAACGATGGCCATGCTCTTAGGGCCTATCCTCGCCCACCCTCTTTCCCCAGCCCAAAGCAGCTGGTCCGTTCTAGAATAGCCATAGATGGGTTCTGTTTATAGTTCCAGAAGTGTTTCTCCATTGTCCTGTAACACGCGTGGGCCAAGAGGTAGTACTAAGCTCTAAACGCCACAAGGCGAAACAGCGTATAGTGTTCCAGAAGCTGAGCCGCGTGACCGGAGATATGAGACCAGTAAGACTCGATGATCGGAACATATTGAGGGCAGATATGCACGTCATGGGGCTGGGTTCTTCTCAAATGATGTCGGTGGTGACCACCTCGATGAGAAGTGGTGTGGGCAGCCTGGTGAGATTGCAAGCTATCTCATGTTTCGGTGAGATGGGTTGGCATTCTCAAGGCTCAATTCATTCCTCTGGGCGCCTTAATATCGTGCCGTAAACAAATATTCGAGTGGCATGGCAGGCAGGGAATATATGTAGAAATTGATGGTTTGTACCCATGTGGCTTGTTGTAACTGAAGTAAAGTGTGGCTAAGCTCTTCGTAGAACCTACCGATTCCACTCACCGAATAAGTCAAGAATACAAATGTCGAACATCTATTCAAGTATCAGTATTTAGCTTTGTAATCTAGGGGGTATGGAGTTTGCCTTGCATAGATAAAACATAGCCTCATTTATCGGTTGAGTAGGATCTGGTGGGTTGCATGGCAACATAACACACGTCACCAAGATCATGTCAGTTCTCATCTGTAGTAATCGTTAACATTCTTCTGGATTTTGGGTCCCCCACCGGTCCCCCACATTGTTTGTTGCAAAGTGCTGCCCTTGAATTGAAATATCTTGTGATTTCAATTCAAATTTTGTGGTAAAAATACAGATAGTGTTGCTTCAATTAATCTATGGTAGTCGACAAAGTTAACTTTTTAAATAAACTAACGTATTTCACGTACGAGTTGGCCACACGGACGAGTTGGCCACCAAAACACCAAAATTGACTATTACTACTACTACACCACCACCACACTACATAACAACCCTTATTCAATTGTAATTGATTCCTGGCGCCTCTCGCACGTACGGGCATTATGTCCCATATTACCACATATACCACAGCGCTTCTGTCGGCCTGTAGAACCCACCTGCCGAGTAGTCTCACTTGCTACCTCCGTATGGAGTTGAGCATCAACCTCAGCACTCTGAAGAATATCCTCTCCCTCTCGTACGGAGAGACTGCCCCCTTGCATTATACGCCTCTTACGCTTCCTTTCCCTCCTCTTTTTCTGTTCATTTGCAGCCTGTAGAGCCTTAACTTCTGCCTTAAGTAGAACAGCAGAATGCATCATCATTTCTGCCCCTTTAACAAGGTAGCTAACAGCATCATTAATTGAGGTAGGAGAGCTGTTCTAATGTTGTATAATGCGGTTCTTAATGTGCTCTGTTTAAAAGTTAAGCTCCTGTATAGTTTGAGGAGTCTTTGAAGTCTAATTGCCACTCTCAACTATAGGAGGAGTTAGAGTCCTCAACCGTAGATTTAAGTGAGAGAGGACATTCTGTGGCTCGTACGGAACTAGTCCTATAGCTCAGAATCCGCTCTTGATGTTCTGCTCTATAAATGTTGCTTTAAATGCTTCTTTAAATGTAGAGAGAAACTTAAGCTTTATAATGTGGTTTAGCTGGTTCTGTACAAAGGTTTCAATCTGCTTTCCGTATAAGAGCTTTAGTAGCGCAAAGCAGCTCACATCAAGAGGCTGAAGAATGTGTGATGAGTGTGGTGGCATGTAGAGGGTAATTATCTTCTGTTCTGTGTAGTAGTGTTGAAATTAAGCAGAGAGGTGGCTCTCATGTCCGTCGAGAATAAGAAGGTGATAGGTTCTAACTGTACGAGCATTTGTGTGTTGATTAAAGTGTTGAATCCACTCGTACCTAATTGAATTTAAAGTCCACCCATTCTCACTTAGTGTAATCACCTAATCATCTAGTAGTCCTAAGTCCTCGTACCAAGCAGAGAGGTGATTCTATGCCTTAAAAATAATGAACGGCGGAAGTGCCCATCTGTACGAATTGACACCTTAGATAATTGACACCCACTCTCTATTCCCTAGCTGTATAGTCTTTGGACGACTCTTTGCTTCTGAGCTTGTGACTACCTTTGCAGTAGTAATAACTCCCATTACGAAACCTGCTTCATTAAAGTTGTAGATATCCTGCTCTAAGATTCTGTATTTTGCAACTATGTTTTGTATAAGAGAGAACCACCCTTGAATTATCTTAGGATCTTCGCATTTTGCTCGTTTATAATCGTACTTCTAACTAAACTTTGCTTTGATTTCCGTACGACGCTTAATAAAGGTAGTAGTCTAGTTCTTCCCAACAGAGCTCTCTCCTCGTTCAGAGAGTAGTAGGTCTGCCATTTCTTGTACAGCTTGCGGCCGGGGCGGAAATCCATGCGAATCTAGGTCGAGGATATACTAAACGAGAGCTGACTCTTCGTACGAAGTCAACTTCTGTAAGTTAGGGGGAGAGTCGCGTCGGGTAGTCATTCCATTCATTCTGTTGGTAAGGGTACTACGTGGTACGTCATACAACAATGCAGCAGCTCGGACACTCTTAAATTGATGTTCCTTTAGTGCCTGAATAGCTAATAGTATTCTACCCTCTTGATTAGGGGATTTAGCTTGAGTTGGTGTCGCCATAGGTTGACTTGTGTTAAGTTGACGCGTTTTGGTGTTTTGGTGGCCAACTCGTCCGTGCGGCCAACTCGTACGTGAAATACGTTATTCGGAAATAATTCTTATAAAGCCAACTAGTAAAATTAGATCCTATCACAATACCCCACAACCTTTCCTAAGGGTATAAAACAAACATACTAAATTTTCCAAATAATTTAGATCACGCAAAACACACTAACAAGTGATCAGAGTAATTGTAACTTTGAGTTGACTTTAATGGCCGAGTGGTTAAAACCGGCGGACTGGGCCAACCCTCCAGTCACGTGACATGGTGTTAATTTCGCGATTCTTCCTACCTTGCCAACGCCACGACCCCTTGACATTATACCACCCACACTTCACTACAGGTTAAGAAACCTTCATCGATTTCTTAAGTCCTTTAACGGGGTCATATTTTAACATTTGTGTTATATTTTGAGGCGTTTTGCCTTATTATGGTTTGTAATTTCGACGTGAATCTCGAAGTTTCGTCATCGCCTCCACCTTGGCCTGGAGCGAAGATCTTAGCAAACAACTTGTCTGCAACCAACCTCACAGAACTTACATTAACCAACGTCAAATCTGCAAGTAACCGTCAAGATGTCGTACCGCGTTGGTGAGTTACCTCTTTTTAGATCCTGGTCTTTGTTTGGCTCTTTGCTGCACATCCGCAGACGCAAACAAAAGATTACCTACTAACCTCTCCCAGAAATTGCGAAACAAGGTCGTGCCGGATGCCAGAACACGCCTTGCAAGGCAGCGGGCATCAAGATCCAGAAGGGTGAGTTCCGCTTTGGAACATGGGTCGAGATGGAGCACGGCGCGAGCTTTCGGTGGAAGCATTGGTAAGTTATTTGTTCCGTATTTGGAACTCAATAATTTCGATGGGGCTGATTTTATGGGCAGGGGATGTGTGAGTGGATTCCAGATGCAGAATCTGCGCGAGTATCTGAAGCAGGGCGATCCGGATGGAGAGTACCAGTGGGATTTCATGGATGGGCTCGACGAAGTGCCAGAGGAGTATCAGGAGAAGCTTAAGACGGCAGTTACCAAGGGGAAGATTGCGGATGAGGATTGGAAGGGGGTATGATTTCACCATGCCATGTTTTCTTGGCAAATACTCACGTGTACAGGATCCTGCGTATAACGAGCTCGGACAGAAGGGCACGCAGCCCAGAGCTAAGAAGGCCAAGAAGCCTGTAGAGGGTGAAGATGAGGTAACGCATGCCCCTCATATCTCAGCTAGATTATTATGCTGATGAATTTTAGGACGCCGAAGGTGCAGCTCCTACTCCTGCCCCCAAGAAGCGTGGTCGCGGCAAGAAAGCTGAAGACAGCGACGAGGAGGACGCGAAGCCAGCCCCAAAACGCGCTAAGAAAGCGAAGAAGGAGGAAGCTGAAGCTGATTCTCAACCTGCGCCTAAGAAAGAGCCTGTACCCAAGAAGGAGCGTCGTAAGCGTGCCACGAAAAAAGAGGAATCTGATGAGGATGTCAAGGCCGATTCGGAGGATGAGGTGATGCCGACCCGGACATCTCGATCTAGGAGAAGCACGAAGAAGGAGGAATCGGCGGATGAGTTGGGAATTGAAGATGAGGCAAAGCCTTCTGTCGAGGTTAAGCCAGCGAAGAAGCCGCGCGCCAAAAAGGTCAAGCAAGAGGCTGTCAATGAGAACGGCGCTGCTGAGAGTCCTGTTGAGGAGGAAGTGCGAAATGGTCGTACCAATGGAACTAAGAAAGAACCTAAGGAGGAGCCAGCGGGTGTTAAACCAGAGCCGGAGGAAGATGGTGTTGTGGACATGCCTGATAAAGCCACTAAACCCCGTGCAAAGAAGGCCAAGCGCGAGTCTATCAAGAATGAGGAGCGCGACGACTCAGCTGTTGCTTCGCAGGCGAAGAATGAGGATGAAGATGTGGTGGATGTTAAACCAAAGCGGGGAAGACGAGTCAAGAAGGAGGAAGCCCTGGAAGTGAATGCCGAGGACGTCAATGGTGATGCTGAGGCGGAAGAAGAAGAGACGCATGGGCAGAAGAGGGCGAAAGCTGAGGAGACTGAGGAGGTGAAGCCCGCTGCGAAGACGCGAACAAGACGCAGTAGGGGTTAGATTGCCTTGTAGGGTTTGAGGGGGTGGGTTGGGATGGATAGGGATGGCGATGATATTCTCACATGGATGGAGGTAATAAAAAACGAGCTGTGCTGAATCTGGCATTTGTTGTAATATATTTCTTGGGCGATGCAGCATGCACGAGATCAGATAGCTAGATAGCGAGCCATATATATTCTCAGGGCTCTGATAATACATTTTAATACAGCCAGGTGCACGCCTCTTACTATCCCCAATTCCTCTCATCACCTCCGCTAACCACAGTGACTGAAGCCCCCCCACTAATCACAGTGACTGACGCCCTCTTACCCGCCTCCAGCCCCCTAAAAGCCAAAACCACAACCGAGTCACCAACGCCGCCTAATACAGGCAAAAAATCACCAAAAAAATCAATGCTCCAGGTCACTTACGGCCGGAGCGTGAACTTGGTCGGGGGGCCCGCTTGTCTTAAAGGCGCCCCTCCTCCAAGTTCACCACCCACGCTTGTTTGTTGGGTGGTGGAGGCGTATTTGGGGGTATATGGTTTGGTTGTTGTGTTAGCTGGGGGATGGGGATTGGTTTATATTAGGTGTGTATGAGAGATATTCCCAACTCAACATATTGACAGTTATTTGCAATTTGATAGTCGCCGTGACGGGTCTACCCTAGGTGCATTGCCAACTGCACTTGTTAATGGTCCTACGCCATCAGCCATTTGGACGATACATTTTATTGATCTACAACTCAACAGTCATACTCCGTGAGGAAAGTTCACTGTGCACAGTTTGATTTCTTCATATCTAATGACGCTCTAGATCTTCTCGACCTCGTCTACGCCACCTTATTCAATCTCCGTAACCTCTCTAGTAACTTCATGTCCATCCCCCCACGCCCCCTCTGTCCCGTCACTCCTCCCCACTTCCTCAACAACCTCACATACCCCCCTCTCCTCCCCACCCACCCCCCACACCATCACCTTACTCCCCTTCCCACTCTTAACCTTGAACTCCAACCTCCCCTCCACAACCACAACCCCAATCTCTCTCGACCTCCCCCCCTCCTCCTTCCTCACCAAACACGGACTCGCCGTCTCCTTCCACCCCTTCAACCCCTCCCCTACCCCACCCTCCTCCCCCTTCTCAACAACAGCACGAACGACCGCACACCCCGCCGCCCACCACAAAAACGTCCTCACCTCCTCCACCGACGGGTTCGGCGGCGCACGACACACCGCTGCGAGCGCGGGTGTGATTTCAACGCGGAAGCGAGTTTGGATACCTAGGTCGGAGCGGAGCTTGATAGTCACGCTCTGGTTCGCGGGTAAGGGGACGAGGAACTCTGCCTCGCGCGAGGAGAGGAGGGCCGCGACGCGCTCTTCTGTAGTATTTGCCGGGGTCGGGGTAGCTGGTACTAGAGTTGCGGGCGGGACAGTGAGAGAGGCGGCGCAGAGGGTGGTGGTTAGGGAGGTGGTTGTGGCGCGCAGGGCGGCGAGGACGCCGATGTGGTGTTCGTATGCGAGGAGGGGGCGGAGGAGGGCATAGGGCGGGTTTGGGCGCGGGGCAGGGCTGATGGGGGGAGGGGGGTGGGTGCGACGGCGTTGGTTCTGGCGGTGTGCGTAGCTGAGTTCGAGGTGTAGGGCTAGGGAGAGCATGGTAGCGATGTCGTCGTGGGCGCGGGGTTCGGGGGTCGTGGTTGGGGGGGAGGTGGAGAGGGGCTCGAGGCGCAGGAGGATGCGGGTTGATGGGGTGAGCTGGCAGGATATTTCATCGCCGGTCATGCGGACGCTGTGGTTGGCGAGGGTGCGGGCTTCGCGGTTGAGTTCTTGCCAGAGTTCTTCTTCGAAGACGGCGTTGCGGGAGCGGAGGACGAGGGCTTCGAGGGAGGAGGAGTCGGGGGCGGAGGTTTCGGGGGCGAGAGCGCCGGTGAGGACGCCGTTTGTCTCTATGTGGATGAGGACGCGCTTGGGGGTCGGGTCGGCGGCGCCGTGGTCAAGGTATGCGGTGCCATCTGGTTGGCGGCGGAGGGCGGCGAGGCTGCGGTTGCTAAAGGCGGGGGCGGCGTCGAAGAAGCCAAAGCGTACACCTAGAGTATGCTGTTCTTGGGGCAGCTTGCAGGTCTTCCACCCCTTCTCATCAACGGACAGAATAGCCTCCCAGTACTTTGTCTCCGCCGCAATTTCAGTCTCGAGGCGTGAGGCGGCGTTCAGGATGGATTCGACGCTGGTGTTGAAGCTTTGGATCTTCCAGCCTTTGCCGACAGCGGCAATGTCTTTCTTGCGCGGCTCGGTGAGGCGCGTGTCTTTAACGCGATCAGCGCCGAGGGTGCCTAATGAGACAACCTGGCGCAGACCGTCCGATATTGAGAGGCCGGCTTGAACTGGTTGGTCTTTCGAGAGGAGAAGCGCAACGAAGTCGAGTGCTATCATTGAGGCATGGTGTGCTTGTCTAGGTGGGTGGTATTAGCGTATGTTTTGGTGGCAATTGTATATCAGTGAATCTCACTCTAATTGAGCCAGCATCTCGGCCTTTGCGTCCATCACTTCTTTCTGGCGATCAGGCGCTGCTTCGGTCTCATCCTCGGTGCTCATGTCCTCGTTGTCTGCGGCTGCCTCATTCTCGCCCTTTGCAATCTCCTCCAGAAGATCTTCTTCCGTGAGGTTCCTGAATTGGCCTCTTTCGGCGTTGATTCGAGATATGAGAGTCGGGAGCGCCGAGCCATAGGCTTCTTTGGTGGGCCATGGTCGCAAGGACATGGGAAAGCTGTCGGGTATGCCGCTCATTGTGGTGTTTTCGGTGGTTCAAACGTTACCGACATGCAGTT
Organism: Pseudogymnoascus sp. 03VT05; assembly: GCA_001662645.1. Lineage (NCBI taxonomy): Eukaryota > Fungi > Ascomycota > Leotiomycetes > Thelebolales > Thelebolaceae > Pseudogymnoascus > Pseudogymnoascus sp. 03VT05. The sequence goes on along the minus strand of KV459533.1, from coordinate 19,480 downwards.
ATCGCCCTCACTGCCTCATAGAAAAACAAGTGAAGGGCAGCAACAAAGCAGGAAAGGTTCACCGAGCTCTCAAACAGCTATATCAATCAACACACTGTCTGTCCGAAGCTGTGATATTCTTAGCGCAGCCGCCAATCAACACCTGGGAGCGTCTACGCCTCCTGGGAGCTAACGGAATAATCGGACCGACACTTTTTCCGATCAGCTTTAAACGCCCACTGATAATCGATGAAAGCGGCCGATCGGCCGCCGACGCTACCAAGTACGTACCGTTCTTCGTACGTGTAAATGCGCGTAGATGCGTTGGTGAGCAAATGCTATCACCCAATCTCAAGCTATCAGTGGTCAGTCAGTGGTCTCAGTGGTCCATCACTCTATCCTGGCAATCGGAGGGGACCAAAAAGTTCAACCTCAACTCATCCCACCCACTTCTAGCCCCACACTTACAGCATCATACTTTAGAATTCTTGTCACAGTTGCCCCTCACTCCTACAGCTCAATATTAATCTTTTTATCTCCCTCAAATATTTGTCCTTTTCTCTATACCAAAATATCCTCGAATTATCGAAATAACCTCATCTTTTCCTCTGCATTACACCCCCCAAAAAGTGATCATAGATAGCACTGTTCTGTGACGTACATACTCCCCCCCTCCCCCCACCTTGCATCCCTTCCCTTGGCAGCTTCTCACAGCATTTTAGGCCCCAAATTGGGATTTTGCGAAAGTTCTACCTATTATTACCTGCACGAGCTGCAAGAGATCGCAAGAATGGGCATGCTCGATCCTAGACCGAATGGCCAGAAGGCCGAGTTGCTACCCAATGGCAAGAGACGCAAGATTGCCATGATGACGAGTGGTGGTGATGCGCCCGGAATGAACGGAGCTGTACGAGCTGTCGTCCGATCCGCCATTGACGAAGGCTTCGACGCATACTGTATATACGAGGGTTATGAGGGACTTGTGCAAGGTGGAGATCTCATAAAGCAAATGTCGTGGGGCGATGTCAGAGGCTGGCTTTCCGAAGGCGGTACGCTTATCGGAACAGCACGCTGCAAGGCATTTTACGAACGCCCTGGGAGACTGAAGGCTGCCAAGAATATGGTTATCAATGGCATTGATTCCCTCATTATCTGCGGTGGAGATGGTTCTCTTACGGGTGCGGATAAGTTCCGATTTGAGTGGCCCGGCCTGCTAGAAGAGTTGGTGAAGACCAAGGAGCTTACCGAAGAAGAAATCAAGCCCTTCATGCACCTGACTATTGTTGGTTTGGTAGGCTCTATCGATAACGACATGTCGGGTACGGATGTGACAATTGGTTGTTTCTCGGCGCTGGCACGCATCTGCGAAATGGTCGATTACATTGAAGCTACTGCGTCATCACATTCTCGCGCATTTGTTATTGAGGTTATGGGCAGGCACTGCGGATGGTTGGCCTTGATGGCCGGTGTTGCAACGGGGGCAGACTTCGTCTTCATCCCCGAGAAGCCAAGAGCAGACAACTGGCGAGAGGAGATGTGCACAATTATCGCGAAGGTGAGTAAGCGCCCCGGTTATCAGGCTACCCTACTAATTTAATATAGCACCGCGGAGTCGGAAAGCGAAAGACTATTGTTATCATGGCTGAAGGTGCCAATGACCAACAAGGGAACAAAATAACGCCTGAACAGGTGAAAGACTTGCTCGCCGACCCAAAGGGCCTTGCACTCGATACAAGAATCACAACCCTTGGACACGTTCAACGTGGAGGGCAAGCATGCTCGTTTGACCGAACACTGGCCACACTCCAAGGAGTTGAGGCTGTGAGAGCCGTCCTTGATGCGAAGCCAGAGACACCTACATGTTTCATCGCAATCAACGAGAATAAGATTGTTCGCAAGCCTCTGATGCAAGCCGTCCGAGATACACAGGAAGTTGCAAAAGCCATTCAAGCCCGTGACTTTGACAGGGCGATGAGTCTACGCGATACGGAGTTTGCAGAGAGTTATGCTTCTTACTTGATAACTACCGCCACATCTCTTGACAAAGCTATGCACTTGCCATCCCAGAAGGTTTGTATCCACAGCCCCATCACTAAGTCAATATGTCTAACGCCTTTTTCAGTGCATGCGTATTGGTATCATCCACGTAGGAGCACCGGCTGGTGGCATGAACTCGGCAACCCGAGCTGCCGTCGCATACTGCCAGACCCGAGGACATACTCCAGTCGGTATATACAACGGCTTTGCCGGTTTTACGAGACACCACGGCGATGAGCCGCTCGGTGCTGTCAGAGACTTCGACTGGCTCGAAGTTGACAACTGGGCTTCCAGAGGTGGATCAGAGATTGGCACGAACCGCGAGCTTCCAAGCGACTCCGGCATGGGTATAGTTGCTGAGCTAATTGCGAAATACAAGATCGACGCCATCTTCATGGTGGGTGGTTTTGAGGCTTTCCATGCAATGTCCCAGCTCCGTCAAGCGAGGAAGGAATTCCCGCAGCTAGCTATCCCCATGACTCTCCTGCCAGCTACGATATCGAACAACGTCCCAGGTACAGAATACAGTCTTGGCTCAGACACCTGCCTCAACGAGCTCGTCCGCTACTGTGACACAATCAAACAATCTGCATCCGCATCTCGCCGCCGCGTCTTCGTCATCGAAACCCAAGGTGGCCGCTGCGGCTACGTCCCCGTCCTCGCGGGACTGAACGTCGGCGCCACCGCCGTCTACACCCCCGAAGAAGGCATCAGCATCGACATGCTCGCCGCCGACATCCGACACCTCCGCAAGGCCTTCGCGGAAGACTCTGGGCAGTCCCGCGCCGGTCGTCTCATCCTTGTCGGCGAGAAGGCGAGCAGTGTCTACTCCGCCAAGCTGATCGCGGATATCATCCGCACCGAGGCGCATGGACGCTTCGAGTCGCGCGATTCGATCCCAGGACACGTGCAGCAGGGTGGCACGCCATCGCCGATGGACCGTATCCGCGCTGTGAGGCTGTCGATCAAGTGTATTGAGCACCTTGAGAAGTTCGCCGGTGCGTCGGCGCAGTCGATCACGGACGATGCGCTGAGCAGCAGTGTGATTGGGATCCGTGGTGCGAGCGTGACATTCACGTCGATGGAGCACGTGGAGTCGAAGGAGACGGATTGGGCAAATCGCAGACCGCTGGAGGTGTTCTGGGCGGATATTGAGCCGGTTGTTGATATGCTGAGTGGGAGGCCTGAGATCCCGAGGCCGGAACCGGATTTGAAGGGGCAGAGGGCGAAGGATATTAAGAGGGGCCTTGTGAAGGGTCCTGTCTAAGGGGAGGATGGGGGGTGTTTCAGTTGGGCTCAAAACTTGAATCTTTGGCACTTTTAGAATATGACACACAGAACATTTTTAACGGGACTGGCCAGTTGCGGCTGTACTTCAGTATATTGGTAGTTGCTCTTGACACCCAAGTCACATGTCTTGGCGCTAAAACCGGTGCCTTTCAACATATATCGCGAAAACTCCTTCATCTCTTCAACAACTGGACAGCTGGTCACATTACTCGATATTGGGCAACAAACAAGGCATCCAGCTTATCTCCCAGCTAAGTTTACATGACATACCATCTATTCCTTTTCTTTGTATATTTTTTCCTTTGGTCCGCTCGCGTCGCTGCTGTTCCTTTGTTTTCGAGGGAGTTGGGTTGAAAGGCGTGCAAGCCGCCACACACTCGGTATTTGATGCAAAGATCCATATCAGACTACCGTTTGCGGCTTGACCTTGTGGAAGGGTTTTTTTTTCGAGTTGGGACGAAAATACAGCTCTACGATCGCGAGAATATAGGACTTGACGAGATGCTTCTTGGCTGTCGCTCGAATATCCGCAGCTCCATGGCCGTGGTATGGCATCGTTTTAAGTCATGAAGCAGACTTTTTTCTATTTCGCCGCCCTCCTGCAAGTTGGTTATGAGTGCTTTCGGAAGTATGGACTTAGTACCTGCTTCACTTAGTTGGCTTAGGGTGGGTGACAATGGCACATCTCCTTTGAAAGAGTTATCGAGATATTTCTTTGTCAACTTTCCGGGTGCGTCGATCATTTCTCTCTCATGTGGACTCACACAAATTCCTCAGAATGTTAAATGGAGCGCTGGCTGTCTTTAAAGTTTTCAAGGGTGGCCACTGCATCAAACTTGCGACCGACTTATTCTATTGTCCATACATACACGACATTATTCTCAAATCTCATTCAGTTGTCAAAACAATTTTTGCAGTCGCCTATCTATCCCAATGGCTGCCCCCCCGACAAGCCCTCCTCCGTATGCCGAGAAAAGCCCGAGAACACCGAGGAAATCCAATTCGAATCCTCTAGGAATCCTCAACTTTGGGACCCCAGGGAATACACCGAGGAAAATAACGAGAGTACGCTCTCGACATGACACTCCAGGATCGGTGGCCAATAAAGCATACTTCAGCGCTAGTCCTGATGTTCTAAAGGAATTATTGGTGTGCCAAGCAAAAGGATGGGCTCCTGAGTCCACGAGTGGAGATAAGCTACTTTGTGGAGTGTATGCTCTGGAAAAAGCCTTTAAAAACATTATGGGCGGGGCCGCAGCCTTGGGTGGTTTCGAGTTCACGGCCTTGAGGGATGAACTCGATAGTGACAAGTTCCGGACCTTTCACAAAAATGCTATAAAAAACCGGATGGAAAGGGCCGGCTATGAAGGGGCTGATTTAGATGAAGCGATGAAACAAGCAATAGAACAAGCAGGCTTTGGGACCAACAAGTTCTATAGTGTCGAGGAATTGTCAGAGTTTGTCCGATATATCAACAAGAAGTACAACATTCAATATCGTCTTGGAATCGTCTCAAAGTATGATAACCGGATATCAGTAGCTTACATTGTCGAAGGCGACGACCCCTACAATGAGCTACATTACCAAGTTCTTTGGCTTCATAATGTCAATGACCGTCATTGGGAAAGCATTGGCCCAAAGCCTAGCAAGAAAGGCCTGGAAACTCGACGCGATTGGAAGCTTGAAAAAAACTTGAAGAAGGTGGTGAATAATGGCCTCTATAAAGTCACGACTGCCACGCAAGGCGTCGCAGACGCGTACACCCTGACAACCCTTATTGACCAGTGGGTATTTCAAGTGGCACCGCCAGAGGGCCTCGAACCAAGAGAAGGCTCCATTTATGTCCACACCACCAAAGGCCCCAATTCGGACAGTTGGCGCGTTGTCGGTGAGACGTCGATGGAGACGATTCGCGATCAAGAAGGATTCATGCCTTTAGCCAATCTTAGAGTAGTCGACAGCTTTAAAACTGTTAATGATCAAGGACGGGTGCGCGTGAAAGCCCGGGAGCCTACAGATATTTTAGACCAGCGAAAGGAAAAGCGAAAGCGGACACCGCCACCTCCGGAAGGGCCACCTGCCCAGGGCCCAACGCCCGCCGCTGGTCCAGGTCCTCTGGGGGAATGTACTACAATGGGAGGTGGTACCCCAGGAGGCCAGGAGCAGCCTGGTCAGGGGCCAATACCAACGGGATTGCCTGGTCACGTTACGGGCCCTCAGATCGATCTGCCGCTAACTCCCGGAGCTGATGGCCCAACAATAGGGGGTACTCCAGGAGGTCAGGAGCAGACACCAACGGGGTTGCCTGGCTGCCTTACGAACACTCAGATCCAGTTGCCGCCAACCCCCGGGACTGATGGCCCAACGATCAGAGGGCCACAGACCGAACAGCCAGGACCCACGACTACCCAGACTCAGGAGCTGGAGGGCAGACATCCAAGACTCCCAATTATCTTGACAGAGGAACTGATCATACGGCCAACCCCCCTGCCTACGCCGCGCCCAAAGTTGATAGACCTCGACACACCGCTTACAATCAAAACCTTCATCGCCCGCCGAGCATTCGCACCCCTCCCCAACACCAACGCAACACGAGGCCAATCCTTCGGCGCACGCCCCCGCCTCCCCCTGGGCCGCCCCAAGAGCAGAACCACAGCCGAGTTCACGGCAGCCCGCAACCAGATGAACGACTGGACGCGCACACGCTTCCTGAACTTCTTCATCGCCGACGTCCCCAACGCCGACGAAACGGGGAAGCGCTTCGGTCCCAACCACGACCAGCCTTACCACCAAGACCAGGTCCTGCTCGGCCTCGATGATACGTATGAGCCTGGTGTGTCTGGGCCGGTGCGCGTCCGCACCATCGATGAAGATGAGGGATGGGCGCACTCGGCGAATCTGCGCAAGGTCACGGATCCCTTCGGATTAGACCTCAATAGCGCGACGACGCAGTATAGTATGGACCCCAACGAGGCCTTTCGCGAGGACCTGTATCCGACGGCCTTCCTACGGGGTCTGTGCAAGGGCGCGCGCCTCGATCCGAAGGGGAGCAGGCAGGAGCTTATGGAGGATCTGACGGCGCACCGAATGGGGCTCGGGGTGCCGCTTATCCTGTACCGTCTCGTTGACGCGGTGGGCGTCTTCTCCAAGGACGATGTTGTGCGTGTCCCAGGCGACCCGCTGGCGAATCCGGGCCGCGTGTTCCGCGCGTTTGGGCTGGAGCCGCATAAGCGCGGGTATGTGAGGGGGGCGGATCTGGTGGCGGAACCGAGGTCGTGGGGGGCGAGGGTGAAGCCTCATGTGCATGAGTTGAGCGCGCCGGCGGATTGGAAGTGGGTGCAGCCGCCGAGGGATGTGGGGGGGTTGGTGGGGAAGGGGAATGGGTTGTCGTTGCATGGGATGGCTACGCCGCCGCGGGAGGCGAATGAGGAGGTGGAGGGGGAGGAGGAGAGGAGGGAGAGGGAGGCGGGGTTGGCGCCGGCGGCGAAGGTTGTGCCCGGGCGGCTCCCGGGGCAGGTGCATACGTCGAAGGATGGAAGCCCGAGTTTTTTCACTAGGGTGCTGCCGAGGCAAACGGGTCGAACAGGGCTGTCATCTCAGACATCTCAGGCATCTCAGACAGGGCAGGCATCTCAGACAGCTCAGACAGCTCAGACAGCTCAGACAGCTCAGACAGCTCAGACAGCTCAGACAGCTCAGACAGCTCAGACAGCTCAGACAGCTGGGACGAAACGGCGGGCTGAGGACGATATTGGAGGTGATGTAGCGAGGAGACGGGTAAGTCAAGAGGTAAGTCAAGAGGTAAGTCAAGAGTAAGGGTGCGTGGGAGCGAGGAAGGGAAGGGTCGAAGGACATCAGACTTCTCTTTTTTTGGGGGGCTATGGAGCTGCAGGGTGGAATCTGGCAATATCTAGAGTTTTTTTGTTTTATTGGCCGAGTTATTCTGCTATTGTGGCGTTGGAATATGGGGGAGTTTGTTTCATGCTGCTGTTTGGTGTTTCCTTGTTCGTTTCTCCTATACCTTCCAGTTCTGTACTGTTGCTGTCTGTAGGTTTGCTTTAGGTTAGAAACAGGGATAATTTATCTATCACATTTCCATATCCATTTCCTCAATACATAAAATACGATACAATACCTCCACCAGTACGTACTGTAGAGTTAGTTATTTAGTCAGAGTCCACATGCCCCAGTATATCTATCAACTCTCTCTCAGTGTCGCCCTATAAGCCGCTCTATACGTCCTATACGATCCATACACATCCAGCAGCTGACCTGTAACCTCAATAATCGTCCCAATAATCCTGTATCATCTTACCGCAAACACCACACCACCCTCCATACCATCTCCATCTCCATCCCAGCCTCATCCCGTCCCCAACAACGCCCCCAACCTCCCGCCAAGCTAACCCCCCATAGCGCTGACGTAGGGCGGTGAAAGTCGCTCGCTCAACGCCGACTCCTCACTGGACAGCGTCGACCCGCAGTTGGAGGAGCGCAGCCATCACGCCATCGTTACTTGCCATGTGCTGGTTAGTCGCTGGTGGGTTAGTGTTGTTGTTGGTGTGCTACTACTGTGATACTACTGACTGTGATACTACTGTGATACTAACTGCATTACTGTACATGCACTACCGTAGTGAGTGTGTGTGGCATATGCGTACCCCGCGTGCTAACCACGGGCTGAGCCCGATCGGCGGCGAGAAGGTCTTATCTTAGTGTGGTGAGGGCAGGGTAGGGTGACAGGGTAGGGTGACAGGGTGGTGGTGGAAGGATGAGGGCGGGATAGGCTGGTATAAGTCCCTCAACCTTTCCTTCTTCAAGGCGTTAAAGGCTTTCTTTGTGCTTAACAAAGATAGCAGATACTGTCTACTGTCAAGGCAGTGTTGAGGTGGTTCGCTGTGATTATTTCGCTGGGTTGAATTGCCTGCTCTTTGTGCGGAACGACAGGCTTATCGGGTCCTGGTTTTATAGTCGACTAGCTAGCAAGGGAGCTACGGCGACAGACGACATACAGACGAGCAGAAGAGAGGCAGTGAGACGGTATTGCGGCAGCAGATAGGCAACAGAGAGGCTGCAGAGAGATATACCGCAAGAGGCAGCTGAGAGGCAGCTGAGATACACATAGCAAGTGGCAAGGACAGCCAGCTTGGGAAACAGATCAACGACAACCGCCCAGACAACTACACACTACAACACCCTCACCATGTCAAACACCATCGCCTCCGCCGTCTCGAACACGGCAGCTGCTGCGGCGGCTGCCACTACGGGGCTACGTGCGACGCCGCAGGGCGGTGTCCTCGAGGGCGCGAACCCAGCGACGTATGACCCGAAGAATCCGATTATTTTGTTCATTATACAGGTTAGTTGGTTTTGCTACTGGCGAGGCGTGGAACGGGGTTGAGTGGATGAGGAGGGATACTACTTTGTCAATCCTGCATGCCATTTCCTACCGTCAAGAATGAGGGCGGAGTGCGTTATACCATACAGACTGCTAACACTCACCAGGCGACCATTATCATCATCTTCTGCCGCCTCCTCCACTACCCCCTCTCCCTCATCCGCCAACCCCGCGTCATTGCCGAAGTCATCGGCGGCATCATCCTAGGCCCCTCCGTTATGGCGCATATCCCCGGCTTCAAAGCGGCCGTCTTCCCCGACGCGAGTCTACCCATCCTCAACCTCGTCGCCAACTTCGGCCTCATCCTCTTCCTCTTCCTCGTCGCCCTCGAGACAGACCTCCACATGTTCATGAGGAACTGGCGGGTCGCCCTCTCCGTCGGCCTCGCTGGTATGATTCTCCCCTTCGGCCTCGGGTGTGGCATTGCGTATGGGCTATACCATCAGTTCCGTACCGACGAGGGCATTGTCCCCATCTCGTTCCCCGTGTACATGCTCTTCATCGGCACGGCGCTCAGCATCACCGCGTTCCCGGTTCTGTGCCGTATTCTCACCGAGCTGAATCTCCTCGGCACCCCCGTCGGTGTTACGGTTCTTGCTGCTGGTGTAGGAAACGATGTCGTGGGCTGGGTGCTCCTCGCTCTGTGCGTGGCGCTCGTGAATAACGGGTCTGGCATCACAGCGCTATACGTCGTTCTCTGCACAGTCGGGTGGATCTTATTCCTCTTCTATGCCGTCCGGCCGTGTCTTATCTACTTGCTACGACGGACGGGGAGCATCAAGAACGGGCCGACGCAGGGGATGATCACGCTGATTTTGCTTCTGACGCTGTTTTCGGCATGGTTCACTGGCGTCATTGGCGTGCATCCTATTTTCGGCGGCTTCTTGGTCGGGCTGATTTGTCCCCATGATCACGGCTTCACAGTGAAGCTGACGGAGAAGATCGAAGATCTGGTGACAGTGCTATTCCTCCCACTCTACTTTGCGCTGTCGGGGCTGAATACGAACTTGGGGCTGTTGAACGATGGGATTGCGTGGGCGTATGTTATTGGGATTATTGCAGTTGCTCTTGTAGGGAAGATCGTGGGTGGAACGCTGGCGGCGAGATCTTGCAAGCTGGTTTGGAGAGAAAGCCTTACCATTGGCGTGCTGATGAGTTGTAAGGGATTGGTAGAGCTGATTGTGCTGGTAAGTCTCCTTGTCATTCAACCACACCGAAAACAACTAACAGCCACAGAACATTGGTCTCCAAGCCAAGATTCTCTCCACGAGAACCTTCACCATGTTCGTCGTCATGGCCCTCGTCACAACCGTCATCACCTCCCCCGCAACCAGCGCCCTCTACCCACCGTGGTACCAGAAGAAGCTCGAAGCCTGGAAGCGCGGCGACATCGACTGGGAGGGCAACGAGCTCCGCGCCTCCGCCGACTCCCTCGAGAAGCTCGAGTCCACACAAATCCACAAACTCCTCGTCTACCTACGCCTCGAGTCCCTTCCTGCGCTATTCACATTCATCGACCTCCTCGGCGGCGAAAAGCCCGCCCCCATCACGCGCGTGCACAAATCGCGCCTCCCCTCCGTCCCCGAAGACCCCTACTCCGAAACTACCACCCCCGAACACGCGCTCGAAGTACACGGCGCGCGCCTTCTGCCCCTCACCGAGCGTACCTCGTCCGTTATGAAAGTCTCGGCCGCAGACGACTCCTCCTCCGACCCAATCCTCAACACCTTCCGCACGTTTGCGCGCCTCAACGCCCTACCTGTCTCTGGTACAATTAGCACCGTCCCCCTCACCTCCTTCGCCACCGAGTTGCTCTCCAAAACCGATTCTCTCTCTCCCGACCTCCTTCTCGTCCCCTGGCCATCCTCCCTCCCGGCTGATAGCGAAGTCGATGCCCCGCCCCGCAGACCCGTGCCGTTCTCACCGGGAGCGCACTCGGCCTTCATATCAGAGCTCTTATCCGAAGCGCCATGCAACGCAGCGATCCTCATTGATCGCAGTTTCGGCGCGCCCGTCCCATCAGCCGACAGGGGACATCACATTTTCTTCCCCTTCGTCGGCGGGGCAGACGACCGCGTAGCTCTCCGCTTTGTCCTCCAGCTCGCGAAGAATAGGCACGTCACCGCGACCGTGCTGCAGGTTATCCACACCGCAGCGCCCGAGGTGAAGCCCCCCTCTCCAACCGTGCCAGGGATCGGCGCGGAGGCCTTCGCGCCGCGGCTGGGGATGGGGAGTCGACGCGGGAGCCGGGCGAGTGCAGTTGCTACGGCGGAGGAGGCGGTGAGGGGGATGGTGGAGCGGAGAGAGGCGGATGCGGCGTTTTTGTGTGCGTTGAGGGATTCGTTGCCGGCGGGGTTGGGGGAGCGGGTTGTGTTTTTGGAGGGGGAGGGGGGGCAGGCGGTGGTGGATGTTGCGAGGGGGGAGGTTGGGGGGGTGGGGGATTTGGTGGTTGTGGGGAGGGGGATTGGGGGGGAGGGAGAGGTGGGGAGGGTGTTGGGGGGGTTGGCGGCGGAGATGGTGGAGGGGGGTGTGGGGGGGAGCTTGGTGGTTGTTAAGGCTGGGGGGAGGGGGTTGGAGATGTAGAGGGGGGGCTTTGAGATGTGATCTGGGAGGGAGTTGGTATCTGATGTTTATATGGTGCATGGCTGTTAGTTTTTATACTGCATTCCATATCCTATGATTCACTAGTAGCATTCACAGAGATGAGTATTTTACAGTGGTATACTACTATGTGTGTGGACAGTCCAGATGCCATAATTATTTAGTCAAAGTATCACCATTATATTCCTTCGCCCCTTAACATAGGTCTACAACCCAATTCCTCTCCCGGAAACCCCATTTCCGATCAAAACTTAGCAGAAGTCGATTAGGCCCCATTATCTCCCTCCCTTTCGCATCTTATTCCACGCCAATATGAAATTTGCCATCAGCTCAGCATTACTATTCATCCTCGATATAAACCAGCGTTCGTTTATATCGCCACTAGTTCCGATGCTCAATATAGAGGAGGAGAGCCGCATATCACTCACCATCTTCCCCGCCGTCAGGATGCTATCATTGTCGTTGTCGATTCGTCCGTCTTCTTCTTAGTCTTCGGGATCGTCCTCCACTCCATCCCCCAGCTCGCGACAAAGCAAACACCAGCCGAAGCCACAGCAACAAGAAACGCCGACGTAGTCGCAACATTATACGCATCCCTCGCCGCCCCCAACAGCGGAGCCGGAACAGCATCGCCCACTCCAGCCCCCCCCGCCGTAACCACGCGGCCCACATCAATTCCCGGGATCTTATTCAGATTCCTAACCAGTGAGCTCTGAAAGACATTCTGCGCGACAGCCGCGCCCACCGTGCCGCCGAGGGACTGACAGAACCCCATCAGCGCGCTAGCAACAGGAATATCGGCAGCGTCGAGGACGATTTGGATCGCGAAGAATGGGATTTGCACGCCGATTCCGAAGCCGATCCCGCTGATGACTTGGTACCCGAACCACTCCCTCATTGGGCTCGAGCGGTGCAGGGTGTGTAGGAGGCCGGTGCCGATGGCGAGGAGAGCGGCGCCGAGCCACATGAAGGGGATGTAGATGCCGATGAGGGTGACTATGGCGCTGCTGAGCAGGGTGGCGATGGCGGTGGTGATGCCGAAGGGAAGGATGCTTAGGCCAGAGGATTTGGCGGTGGAGCCTTGGACGGCTTGGAAGAAGAAGGGGAGGAAGTAGACGAGGGAGAGGATGGCGAGTTGCATGGAGGAGACGTAGAGACAGCAGATGGAGACGGATCGCTGGGTGACGATTTGTGGGGGATGAGTGCGCTAGTGGGGTTGTAAGATTTCTCGTATGGCTTAAAAGTAGAGGGGAGTGCGAGGGTACAAGAGAAGGGTCTACATACTCTTCCTTTCCTCGAATCTGCAGGCCGATAAAGAGAATGGTGAGAAGCCCAAACCGGAGGAGCAGGCCCTAAACCCGAGAGTTCGACCAGGGATATACAGACCCTCCCCATTGCAGAGCCAGCACCAGGCAAGTCATATCAGCCAGCAATATAACAACATCAGCAATTCCCGACTTGGCTATTTTATGGGGAATCGAAAGTCCAGTATTAACGACCGTAGTTGGCTTAAAAACAAATGTGACGATGGCCACTGCAATGGCGCCAAATGCTTTTTATATCAGCTTATTGCCTCTTCTCCACTGACTAGAAAACATACGCAGGTTTACCCAGAAGCAGAACCTCCACGTCAGTCGAGGGGAGTCGGTCATCAGTCCCCCAAGCGTAGGCCCAAGGACCGATGCAACGCCATACATACTCGTCACTATACCAACAAACAGAGGTCTTTGACGCATATGCACAGTATTGGCTACAATTACCAGACCTCCACAGAAGATTCCAGCAGCGCCAAACCCCGCCACTGCTCTGCCGATGATGAACGCCATAGAGCTTGGGGCGGCAGCGCATACCACTGAGCCTACCTCGAATATGGCAATGGAGGTCATGAATGTCAACTTCAGGTCAAAATAGGTGTAGATCTTGCCGAAGGATGGCTGGAAGGCCATTTGGGCGAGGAGGTAGGCGCTCCCATACCAGCCTGTGACTAGTTAGTTTTAGAAGTGGCTAGTTGCGAAGGGGTTTTCACCGACGTCTCCCAAGCTATTGAATCGGGTTGCGATTTTGGGAATAGCAGTAGCTTCAAAGAACTTGTCAGTACTGGCGGACATGCAAAGGGAGCATTGAGGCATGCCACATACTAATAATGCTAAGATCCAAAGCAATCATGAAAATCGATGCCATCAATGCAAGCCCTAGGAGGTGCAATGGAAGGCCAGTGAGATATTTCGTCTCAGGGGCCGCTGCTGTTTCGGCCGTACCCAGCACAGGTGGCTCGCCAGTTTCAGTATTTGCCTTATTTGCCTTCTCATTTTCCACGCTGCTGGCTCTTCGACGGACAGTAAGCGTTAGGGTATAGTATTGCAAATAGACACAGGAATTGGGGGCCTAGAATGCCTTACTCTTTCATCTTGAAGTTGGTAGGGAGAGCGCTGATTAGTCTTAGTAGCCCGTAGTCGTCGACTCAAGCAATCACAAATATGAAAATAGCAGTGCAGTATTAGATGTTTAGTTTCAAAAGTGGGACTTAAATGTATACATAGTTGTTTGAAGCGCAGTTATCACGGCCTCCATCTTACATTTTTGATAACCAATCACTTGGAGACGCGCATCACATTTACACGCCGATACTGTAAAGGGCGCTCAAATTGTTGGGGGGTGGCTGGCCTATTTAGCCGGCTCTTCTTAACCTTGCTACATCACCAACTTCAGCACTCTTCAAGCTGCTGCTGAATAAAACACAAGGGGTTTTTGACGATTGGCTTGATGCGCTGCCCGATTGGAGCTTTCCTCTATAGCTACTTAGCGCCCTGTGCTTGCTAATGCTGCAGTTCTCTGGGTGCGAACATGGTATCTCAAGGGCGCAGGGGATGGCTAGCCCCGGTCGCTGACACACCTCGATCGCACTCTGGCTCCAAAAACCTTGAACGTCTTGAGCTAAGCCATCCTCCATTCCTCCATCAATATTTGCGCCATATAGATCGTGGGCTTGCGTTTGTAATGCATCGGGCAGCTGGTGACTCCGGAGGGTCATGCGGTCACCGGCAGTATCCTCAGCCAAATGCTCTTTCAGTTTGTTGGGAATCTTGAGTCGTATATGCGGCCAGCAGCACAACTCCCAGTTGGAATCCTTTCAATCCGTTGGGAATCTAGGGTCGTAGTGCTGATAGTCCTCGTCATCCGTATCACTTTCCTCCATTACATCCCTCACGGTCTTGACTTCCTTCGTGACCACCTCCTCTCTCTTCACGACCTCAGCTTCGTTCTTCTGCTCCTCTGGCTCAGCAGGTGTAAACGCGCTCTTAAACCCTGACTTCTTGAATCCCCCCTTCTTAGGCGCACTAGCTGCATTATCCCCGCCTAGCTTTATACTTATAAGGCCACTGCCCGCATTCGCTTTCGCCTCAGCCTTTCGAGCTTTCGTAGACGCCATGGGATCGCGTGTCAGCTGCTTCATGTCTCGCAGGCGCTGTTTATGGGCGTGGTCATAGGAGGAAAGGTGGGCTTCATAGTCGGGCATGCGCGAGTAGCCTTTGGTGCAGAGCTCGCAGTAGAACGATTTCGCCGCCTCCCGCGCGGATTCGGTTTTGGGAGCTGGGTTTTGAAAACCGCGCTGGTTCTTATATTAGCAGGAGCTACTGCAGATAGTACAATCGGGGATTAACGTACTGGAGGCATGGTTGCGTGTTTGCAGTGTCCAATTTTTGAATTGGGGAAAGAGTGGCGCTCCAAACGCGATTTAATGGCGGGGCCTGGCTGGTAGGACCGAGCTTAGCACGGCTAGCACTAAACAGGCACAAGTGCAACCTTAACTGCACCCCGGATTTTGAGCTTATCCGCAATGCCGGACATCACTTCCATCCACCAGTTGCGACAGTTGTATTACTATTCACATAGTTTACAACTTACATAGTGCGAGATGGAGCGGCAAAACTCCGCCGCGGAGGCGTCCCAAGAAACTCTTATATCCTTACAACAACTCGAGCCGTCGCCTGTTGAGTCGCCTCTAAACCTCGACAAACAACTTCCCAATCTTCCCAATGAAGTCCCAACCCCCCACCACGGGGTTGGAACTCTCGGTCTGAGCGGCTTTAATAATGGCCATGGCACTGTATATTACCGTAAGCCCGTACCTCTCTCCTCCGCCCCTCCAGATGCAGACTAACAACCTCCACAGTAACCCGCCTCCAAAAATACTCCACCTACGCCTTCTCCCTCTTCGCCGCCATGCACATAACCAATACCTCCCTCCTCCCGCTCGTCACCCGCTCCCTCCCCGACGCCGACAAATACCTCCTCCTGACGCGCCCCTTCTACCAATCTTTCCCCATGGAAGCCGCCCTCATCACCGCGCCGCTTCTCACACACGTCCTCGCCGGGCTCGCGCTGCGCGTACACCGCCGAAACGCGACCCTCAAGCGCTACGGCGCCTCAAACCTCTCCGTCGCGAACAGGCTGCAGCAGCGCCTGCGTATCTGGCCGGGCTTTAGCTGGCAACAGCTGGGGGGGTATGCGCTTGTTGGGCTAGTGGGGGGGCATGCGTATGTCAACCGCGTCGTGCCGCTGATCCATGAGGGGAGCAGTGCGGGGGTTGGGCTACAGTACGTGGCGCATGGGTTTGCGAGGCACCCGTTTCTAGCGTGGTCGGCGCAGGTTGCGCTGGTGGGGGTTACAGCTGGGCATGTAGTATGGGGGTGGGCGAGGTGGATGGGGTGGGTTGGGGCGGTGGATCAGAAGACGGCGAGGAGGAGGTTTTGGACTATCAATGGTGTTGTGGCTGCGGTTGCAGGTATTTGGGCTGCTGGGGGGTTGGGTGTGGTTGCTAGAGGTGGGCTGACTACGGGGTGGGTAGGAAAGGGATTTGATGAGCTGTACAAGACGATTCCGGGTGTGGGTGTGTGTATGTAAAAATTTGGATATTAAGGATGAAAGGATATTGGGTTATGAGGAAAAGGGGTCTGGAAGCCTGATATATTATAGAACTAAAATAGGAGACGACTTATACGAATCAATCCCCCACAAGTCACGTATTCTGATGTAGGGAATTCTCATAACGTAATTCACATACGAGTTGCCCACACAAGCGAGTTGCCCACCAAAACACTAAAATTGACTATTACTGCCTACTACTACACCACCACCCTACATAATAACCCTTATTTGATCGCAATTGATTCCTAGCGCCTCTCGCACGTACGGGTATTATGTCCGATCTTCTCACATTAGCCACAACGCTTCTGTCGACCCTTAGAGCCTACCTGCCGACTACTCTCACTTGCCACCTCCGTACGGACTTAAGCATCAACCTCAGCACTCTAAAGGATATCCTCTACGTCTTATACGGAGAGGCTTCCCCCTTGCATTATACGCCTCTTACGCTTCCTTTCCCTCCTCTTTTTCTGTTCATTTGCTACTTATAGAGCCTTTACTTCTACCTTATGTAGAATAGTAGAATGCATTATTATTTCTACCCCTTTAACAAGGCAGCTAATAGCATCATTAATTAAGCTAGGAGAGCTATTCTAATGTTGTATAATATAGTTCTTAATGTGCTCTGTTTAAAAGTTAAGCTCCCTTATAGTTTAAGGAGTCTTTAAAGTCTAATTGTTACTCTTAACTATAGGAGGGGTTAGAGTCCTTAAGTGTAGATTTAAGTAAGAGAGGATATTCTATAGCTTATATAGAACTAATCCTATAGCTTAGAACCTACTCTTAATGTTCTGCTCTAGAAATGTAGCTTTAAATGCTTCTTTAAATGTAGAGAGAAACTTAAGCTTTATAATATAATTTAGCCTATTCTATACAAAGGTTTTAATCTACATTCTATACAAAAGCTTTAGTAGAGTAAAGTAGCTAACATTAAGTGGCTAAAGCATATATAAGGAGTATAGTAGTATATAGAGGGTAATTATCTTCCGTTCTATATAGTAGTGTTGAAATTAAGCTAAGAGGTGGCTCTTATGTCTATTAAGAATAAGAAGGTAATAGGTTCTAATTATATAAGTGCTTAACGTATTTTATAAGTAAGTGGCCACCCTAAGCGAGTGGCTACAAAAACAACTAAAATATAACTATTCCTACTACTACTACACCACCACCCTATATAATAACCCTTATTCTATTGCAATTGATTCCTAGCGCCTCTTACACGTATGAGCATTATGCCCTATATTACCACATGTGCCACATTGCTGCTGTTAGCCTATAGAACCCACCTGCTAAGTAGTCTTACTTGCTACCTCTATATAGAGTTAAGCATCAACCTTAGTACTCTAAAGGATATCCTCTCCCTCTTGTATAGAGAGACTACCCCCTTGCATTATACGCCTCTTACGCTTCCTTTCCCTCCTCTTTTTCTGTTCATTTACAGCCTATAGAGCCTTAACCTCTGCCTTAAGTAGAACAGTAGAATGTATCATCATTTCTGCCCCTTTAATAAGGCAGCTAACAGCATCATTAATTAAGGTAGGAGAGCTGTTCTAATGTTGTACGATGCAGTTCTTAATGTGCTCTGTTTAAAAGTTAAGCTCCTTATGACAAACCCCGTCTGCTTGCCCCGTAATAGTCGACCTTACCTATAATGATGCACGAGTGTAGCAGAGGACTAGGAAATCAAGAGGTGGTTTAATTAAAGATCTAAAGCTACAGAAGGAAGAGGAAGATAAGTAGGCGAAGCCTTGAGGTCTGGCTTATAACTACAGCCCTGAAATGGGTGTGGTTTCAGGCTGTTGCCCCTTACGGGTGGTCCGTGAGGACTGTAATCACATGGCATTAGTGCATGCCTGTGACACTCCTATATAGTTTAAGGAATCTTTAAAGTCTAATTGCTACTCTTAACTATAGGAGGAGTTGGAGTCCTTAAGCGTAGATTTAAGTAAGAGAGGACATTCTATAGCTTATATAGAACTAGTCCTATAGCTTAGAACCTACTCTTAATGTTCTACTCTATAAATGCAGCTTTAAATGCTTCTTTAAATGCAGAGAGAAACTTAAGCTTTGTAATATAATTTAGCCCGTTCTATATGAAGGTTTTAATCTGCTTTCTATACGAAAGCTTTAGTAGAGCAAAGCAGCTAACGTTAAGTGGCTAAAGTATATGTAATAAGTGTAGTAGCATATAGAGGGTGATTATCTTCCGTTCTATGCAGTACTGTTAAAATTAAGTAGAGACATAGCTCTTATGTCCGTTAAGAATAAGAAGGTGATAGGTTCTGATTATACAAGTGCTTATATGTTAATCAAAGTGTTAAATCTACTTATATCTAATTAAATTTAAAGTCCACCTATTCTCACTTAGCATAATCACCTAATCGTCTAGTAATCCTAAGTCCTTGTACTAAGCAGAGAGGTGATTCTACGCCTTAAAAATGATAAATGGCAGGAGTGCCTATCTATACAAATTAACACCTTAGATAATTAACACCTAATCGGGGGTGGAAGCAATATGCGGCAACTCGAAGCGAGGGGAAGCAATATGCAGCAACTCAGATTTGCGACCGTAAGTATCCCACCGTAGTAATTTGTATGTAAAAGTACTTAAAATTTCCAAAATACAAAATTATCACTTTTCATTCCCGCTCACTCTCACTTCCACGCCCACCCCCACGCCCACCCTCACTAGCACTCTCATACTGGCTCTCAGAATCAGCTTCTGGGTCGGTAATTGGGTCTGCCAATTCCGGAGGAATTGGGTAGCCGGCCTGGGTAAGCTGAGCTACGCTCTTCTTCCGGAGGCGCTCCTCCTTACGGGCTTCAATTCCTGCCCGTTTAAGCTGCTTCCGGGCCTGGTTTACAGCCTGGTTCTGCTTCCGGGCTTTGGCTGCAGCGAGCTTCTAGGCCTGGAGCTCGGCTTTCTGCTTCAGAAGCTTGTAGGCTTCAGAGACCCGGAGCTCACCGCCACGCTGGAGCTGGCCCCGACCCCCCCGCTTCTTCTTCGAGTTACTGACCTGCTGGCGGGCAGCCTATAGGTCGAGTTCCTGGAGCTGGCCGGCAGCCAGAACCTTGGCTGCCCTAGTAAGCCAGTTACTGTAGCTCTGGCGTGAGGGGCTACTAAAGGCCTCCGGAACCCGCTTCTTCCACCGCTGTAGGCCCTGCCCCACGCCATGGAAAGTGTCAGGAATAGGCGTAATGGGGCGTGGTAGGGTAGGCTCTGTAGGCTCTATAGGCGTAGGTGTAGGC